>LPNX011236214.1:171143-176143 GCA_001517045.1 Pseudotsuga menziesii
ATGGTAGGGTATTACGGGGTTATGGGGAAGAGATAGGGGGGTGGAGGGATAGAGAAGTGAGAGAGTAAGATATGGGGTTATTAAGGGATGGGGGGAAGAGAAGGGATAAAGATAGAGAGGAGGAGGATGGGGTTTGAGGTAGGGGGAGGCGTAGGGGGTGAGAGAGAGAGCTTTGGGGGGTGTTAGGGTGTTCGGGGAGAGAGAGGGGTAGGATTTAGGGGTAGGTGGATGTGTATGGGAGAGAGAAAGTGAGAGAGTGGATTAGTATGTTTTAATACGAGGATGGGAGAGAGATACACTAGTATTTTATACCCTTTTCTCCAATATAACTACCTTCCATGCTATTCGTTTTGGTGATTGTCCCATTCTTACTATATAATAAATATTATGTTTATGAAATCCCTTCTCATTGTTAAAAACTAGTAAGGTCACATGTTTTTCTACACTAACATCGTCTTCAGTTGTAATGACAAACTCCAATGAAGGTTCAACATATGGTACATATTCATTGTACAATGGATTCTACACCAAGAACAAAACAATAATCGTACCATGAAAATAGAGAAAAGATATAAGATTGATAATGACTAAAAAATTATTATCCATTAGTAAACGTGACCATCTCCATGATAAACAACACATTCTTGGTGTCTAATTCATCTAATAATTGTTTTATTGCTTGATGCAAATGTTATGTCATTATATTTTCTTTTTTCCAAACACAAAACTTATCTTTCATGATATTTTCAATGTGTTCCTTTGGGTTTCCTTAACTATACTCAATCACACTACACTTTAATTCTAACACAACAAAATCCCCCAAATGCACTCAACTTTAATTCCACAATGAATTTCTATTCCAACACGATAAACATCTCCAAAGACATTGGACTTTAATTCCCGCACATTAAATCTCATTTTCCATATTAAAACAACCAAACTAACTCTATAAGCAAATCACAATCTAAATGATTTCACGTGAAGGTCTATAAGAATAGAATTAATGGAAAAAAAACATAAGTTGAAGAAATAATTTCATGAGAGACTATATAAGAATGGCATATATTCCAGAAGACACTTAAGTTGAACAGAGAAAGGGCATGATTCCATCCTTTAATTTCACAACTTTCCCCATCCTATATATGACACTCTCAAAGAAAGTTGTCACATGTAGGGAATATTTTAGCATAAATCCACATGATTATTTTTTAGACACCTTAGAATACATCAAGAAACGAATTACGGGTATGTGGAAGAGTAGAGAGAGAGAGGAGACAAGGGTGGGGGGGGTTGGGTGAGTAGATATTGGGGTGGTGGATGGGGGAGGGGAAGGGTTTTAGGGAGGATTAAGGCAAGTAGAGAGAAAGGGGGTTGATGATGGAGAGAGATGATGGGTTGGAGATTAAGTGTAATATACCAAGTTATCCTCTATATTTAGTTAGTAGTATGAATACATTTAAATTAAATTTGATGTTGTAATTAAATAATGAAACATGAGATATTTTATTTTATTATTTAAAGAATTATATTTTCTTTTTCCATTATATCAAATGAGTATAATCTAGAGAGATATGGATCCATGACTAGAAAATAACTTTGTAAATAATAAAGAAAGAAAAGATGTCATAAATATATTAATTATGGAAATAAACTACTTAAAAAAGGTAAATAACTTTTTAAATAATAAAGAAATAAAATATGCCATAAATATATTATATATGGATATTATATACTTCATAAATATATTATACATGGATATTATATACTTTAAAACTAGTGAAAAATAAATTTATGAATAATAAAGAAATAAAATATTCCCTTAATTAGGGAGATAAATTATTTAAAAAACCCTGAATCCTTCTGTGTGGTGTCATATTCACATTAAACCTAAAGAAATTCCTAAAAAAACTAATACTCTATCTACAAAATGGAATGTGTAATAAAGAAAAGGAAATGATTATTATTTTCCCTTAAAAAATAAGATAATATAAGATAAGAAGGAATATTAAGAAGATTTGAAACGAAATAGGGAAGGAACCTTAACAAGTCCTCATCATTTCTTTAATGTATTGATTTTTGGTTAATAAATTTTACAAAATTATGTAATTATTGTGAAAGATTGGATGTATAGAGGACTTGTGTTTTTATTAATAGAATATCAATAACTAGTAAAAAATATAACAAGAATATATAACTAATAGATAATTTTGTTTGTCAAATAAAAACATAGTTGTTAAAAATAATAATAAATTAAATGTATGAAATCTTAATAGTGCACTTTATGTTTGATAATTTTGTTTGTCAAATAAAAACATAGTTGTTTAAAATAATAATAAATTAAATGTATGAAATCTTAATAGTGCACTTTATGTTTGATTGTGTAGAAATAATGTTGATAATAATAATATTAATAATAAATTATAAAATACAATCAAAAAAATATTATTATAATAATAACCATTATCATTTTTATTATTATTTAGAGTCATAAAATAGTATAAAAAATTGAAGTTATTGAAAAGACTTGTAATTCATACAAGATTTTATTGGTAAATTTTGGATAAGGAAATCATGAATTATGTGGATCTTGAAATCTTGAAATAAATTTCAATAATATAATATAGTTAAATGCATCGAGGAATAACGTCCAAAATACATTAATGAATAACCATATATTGGTCAACCTAAACTCTCTTTTAAAGTAATTTTTTTTTAAATAAGTAAGAATACTGTATTATAGCTAAGCTCTTTTTTTAAGTAGATTTTTTTTAAATAAGTAAGAATACTTTATTATATATTGGTGAAACTCATCTTTTTCTTAAAGTAGATTTTCTTAAAATAAGTACGAATACTTTATTATTAGTGTATTAATTATCACAAATATGAAGATAGAGGAAACAAATATTGTTTTTTTGAAGGTTAACCAAAAGAAATTTTATAATTATTAATATATATTTTTTATAATTATTAATATATTTGATTATCATAAATATGAAAATAAAAGAAAATACATATTACTATTATTTATTTTCAAGAGTTAATTATTTATAAAGAAATAAGAAGCATAAAATACTAGATATTTGTTAGAAATTAATATTTTCTACCCTATGTTTCGAAGTAAAAGAAATGAGAGAATGTCAATTCTCTCTAGTTCACTTGGTTAAGGTGTGAGTTTGGATTGCATGGTGAATTGAGTTCCATAACCTTAGTGGTGACTTACTTGGGAGGAGACACCAACAGATACAACCATGTTAAGGGTTGGTGTGGCCTACGCGAGTTGCAATCCCCAGGGACATTGGTGTTTTGATTTCGTATCGAGTGGTTGAAATGCATTGATGCATTGTCCCCGAGTCACATACATTTCCAACCCAAAAAAGAACTAGAAAAATAGGTTATACATATTAAGGCAGGTATGCATGCATACAATACTTAGAAAAAGAGTAATTGTCTACACTAACATGTTCAATTATAAAAAAACTATATTTATGCATGGAACCACCATATTTTAATGCTCTGTAATTGAGAAAATGCAAAAAGCACTTTGTAAAATTATTTACCATTTAGTTGAAAAAAAATAGTTAATTAATAAGAGAAACTATTTTCTACATAAATTATTAAATGTATCATAGAACAATCCTGTTCACATCCTAGGATTTCATAGTCTATTCTATAAAAAGTAAATTTATGTTGAGGTTACGGGTTCATAGTATATAATTAACTGATAGTAAATAGAGAAGTTATATATATATATATATATATATATATATATATATATATATATATATATATAATGGAAATTAATTCTAGGAACATTTGATTAATTAAGGGAAGATAATCTATACTAGTAGGAATCTAGATATGTGTTTCGATTTTTCATATGCAAGCGATTTGCAACAATCAAAGAAAATTATTGAAATACCATAAAGAAATGATGGCTTGCTAAGTAATGTAGTGGGACAATTGTCACCACAATTGGACCAAAGGATTGTGAATCATATCTCTAATATTTAATGTCAACAAGGAGTAGCTACAATAGATTAATAAGAACCCTGAGGATTGGCATTAATGAACATCGTTGGATCGAGAAAGTCTATTCCCAATGTGCACATTAAATTATAAAGATGTTAATTACAAATTCATATATTTACAGATATATATCTCATATAGTATGGATGAAACTAGATCCACAATAATGTTGTTTTATTTAAGGTTTCATTTGGAATGGATTATGGGGTGTACTCAACATAGATCCCTCTCCTTAGGTATACTTTGATTAAATATAATTTGTGCTAAAACTATAGATTGTACTCATTATAAATTTATATAACACCATCCCTTTATGAATTAACAAAAGTTTGGGTTGACAATTCATAATTATAGAATTTATACTTTTGGTTTGGGCCTAAAAATCCTTACACGAAAATGGTCTAATTAATAATCAAAGGTGATATTAAAATATATAAAAAAAAATTAACAAAAACTAAGGAGACTATTATCTATTGCTAATAATTAGAAAAAAATGAAATTGAGTACATTATAATTAAGAGGTGGGGTTATACGTAGGGGTGAGGGGATTAGGAGAGAGAGAGTGGGGGTTTATGGGTAGGGAGAGTAGGAGAGAGAGGGAGTTATGGGCAGGGAAAATAGGAGAGCTATGAAGGAGGGAAGGGGGGTTAAGGGAAGTGAGGGTGAGAGTGAGAGAGGGTGGCGGTCATGCATGGAAAATTTTAGGGCCCAAATTTATCCCATGGGATAGTTTTTGACACTTATAGGAATGAGCCTATTGATTATGGTGTTATCTTGATGTTTTTATATACTAGATCGAAGAACCCATTGCATATGAACATGATGATTTTTTTTATTTATTGGGCGTAAGACAATTGTTGATGAATATATACAAAAAAATGAACAAAAACTAAGGAGACTATTATCTATTGCTAATAATTAGAAAAAAAGTGAAATTGAGTACATTATAATTAAGAGATGGGGTTATGCATAGG
>LPNX011236214.1:181143-191747 GCA_001517045.1 Pseudotsuga menziesii
GTAAACATGGGGGAGAAAGCTAAAGAATGGTTGTTGGGTATGAGCAAATATTTCCAAGTTCATAACTATTCAAGCGAGATGAAGGATCGAATTTCCATATATAACTTAAATGGAAAAGTAGTGAGATGGTGGAGAGATTTGAAACATAATAAGAAATATGAGTTGAGGGAAATATGCTGGAGTAACTTCTGCAAAATATTTCAAGAAAAATATATATCAGAAAATATCTTCGACATAAAAGTGAAACAGTTTCATGAAATTTGTATGGAATCCATGACTATGGATGCTTTTATTAACATATTTCTAGATATGTTACATTATGTACCATACATCAAGGACGAAAAGGTAAAAATCCAACAGTTTTTATGATGTCTTCCTCCGAAAGTTCAGGAAAGGATTGAGTTTGACATATCTAAAACCTTGGACACCACATTGCACAAAGCTAGGCTCTATTATGAGCACGGACAACCAAGGTAAGAGAACATGAATAGAAATAGAGACAAGACTAAGAACTTCTCTGATAACCGCAAATGAGTGTTTAACCCACCCCCGTACAGGAAACAAAACAACATTTTTCCAGCGAACAAGAACTTCAAAAAATCAGGTACAAAACCATACGTACCAGCTCCAAATGCTAACAAGCCAGTAGAAGCTGGGGGATCCAATGCTACCCTAATAAATATCAAATGATGGAAGTGCAGTGGGCCTCATTATGCCCAATATTTTAAGAACAAGACCAATGGAGTCTTGCACAACTTACAAGAATAACCAATGATTGAGGACATAGCTGGAACACTGTGGATTTATGCAGCCTTAGATGGCCGACAAGAATACCATCAAGCTACCATGGTTGAGATAGAAGGTAAGATCTTCAACAGTTCTATTTCAATAATTATTTACCCCGATGCTTGCCAGATCTATGTATCACCTAAAATTGTTGATGTATGCAAACTAGGAAAAATTAAACATGATAAACCTTGGTTGGTTCAGTTAGCCACGGGTATGAAACAAAATGTTTTAGAAATATTTAAAGATTGCGAGGTAAATGTGAATGGTTTTCCAATGAAAGTAAACCTGAACATTCTACCCTTAAGATTGTATGATATACTTATCGGCATGGACTGGTTGGAATAGAACCATGTCATGCTTGATTTCTTACACAAGTCAATATTGTGTACATATAGCGAAGGGAATCAAGTGAATATTCAAGTTATTCCAAAGAAAGTTTCTATAAGAAAAATATCTGCCTTACAATCAAAGAAATGCATTAGAAAAGGCTATAAGTTGTTTGCAGTAAATATTCAAGACATAGAGGCAGAAAGAGAACAAGGTATAGAATACTTTCCTATTCTTGTAGAATTCAAGGACATATTTCCTAAGGAATCCTAGGATTACCTCTGAAACAAGACCTAGAATTTTCCATATAACTGACACCAAGGTCAGTTCCGGCTTCCAAATCCAATTGCCGCATGACTGCACCATAGTTGGGGGAACTTAAACTACAGTTGCAGGAATCGACTGAGAAAGGATACATCTGACCAAGTATGTCCCCTTGAGGAGCACCGATACTTTTCATAAATAATAAGGATGATATGATGCGTATGTGCATCCATTACCATCAAATTCACAAGATGACTATCAAGAACTGATGCCCACTCCTTGTTCAGGTACATAGGGTACTCCCAAAAGACCAAACACCTTGAGCAACCGATTCACACAAATAGATCACAGATCAACACACTGATGCTTATCACGTGGTTAAAACCCTCGAGAGGGAAATAGTCCACATCCCCAACCAAATGGCTACTTGGAGAAATTTATTATGCAAAATAAAGAAAGTTACATATGAGATTCTCATAATCGATCAACTAGCCAAGGACCCTCCATGCTCTTTAAATAGAGATCATGGACCAATCGGGTGTTAAGCCACAGATCAATGGTAGGTATGATCTAAGAGAAGTTGAACCATTGGATCACTTTATGTATAGAGCATATCATGACCATCAGATTAGAATATTTACAAATGCATACAAATGCATACTAAAGAAACACACTTTACCTAACAAATATATTACACAAGTTGATCTTAACTAACTCCAAAGTGTCTAAATATCCTAACATAACCCCTTAAGAACAACCTGGGATAGGATTGAAGGATTTACAAAAGTGACACTATTAGGAGAAGGAAAGAGGCATTAGTGCCTATCCCCCCTTAAGGACACATTCCTGAACTCCTAACATAGATCGAAGTTTAGAAATTTTCACTTTTGTAAGAGACTTGGTGAAGATGTCTACAACTTGATCATCTATAAGGAAATAGAGCATTTCAAGAACACGGTCATGAACAATATTTCTAATGAAGTGCATGCATAGCTCAATGTGTTTGCTGTTTTGATGTAGAACTAGATCTTTGGAAATATTGATAGCACTTTGAATGTCGCACCAAAGTGGAGTAGGCTGCTGCTTCTCGAATCCAAACTTTGAAAGGATCTGCCGAAGCCATAAAGCTTCTTGACTAGCATTAACTACAGCTCGATATTCTACTTATGTTGAAGAAAGAGAAAGAGCTTGTTGTTTCTTACAAGCCCAAGTGACAGTTCCAGATCCCAGACTAAAAACATAACCTACAGCAGACTTTCGATCATCAGGATCGCCAGCCCAATCTGAATTAGTGAAACCAACCAACAAAGGTTTCCCCCCTATACTGTAATGAATCCAAAACTGAATTGTACCTCGAATATATCGAAGTATATTTTTGGCTGCTTTGTAGTGACTTTCATGAGGAGTTTTCATATAACGGGAAACACAACCAACGGCAAGAGAAAGTTCAGGACGGGAATGAGTTAAGTATAAATTACTACCAATAAACTAATGATACAAGGTGGCATCTACTTTAGGGGAAGTACAAGTGGCAGAGAGTTTGACTCCAGACTGGAAGGGAGTAAGGATTGGTTTACAATATTCCATGTGGAAGTGATGAAGAAGGTCACAAGCATACTTAGACTCGGAAAGAAAGATTCCCTCTTTGGTTTGCAATGCTTGGAGACCAAGAAAATAATGCAAATGTCCTAAGTCTGACATTTCAAATTTTGATTAAGACTGGATTCACATGGGTTATAAGTTTAGGGTCACTACCAGTAAGATAAGATCATCAACATAAAGAACAAGTATGGTGAGATGGTTTCCTACTTTCTTGGTATATACATTGGGGTCAGAATGGCATCTAGAAAAACCAGTGTCAAGGAGAAAGCTATCCATTTTGGCATACCAAGCTCTAGGATCTTGCTTGAGGCCAAATAAGGATTTCTTAAGGAGACATACAAGACTAGAGTTATCCAGAACATATCTAGGAGGTTGTTCCATGTAAATTTCCTCATGTAAATCACCATGTAAAAATGTAGACTTGACATCCATTTGATGGACTTCCTAGTTATGTAAGGCGGAAAGGGAAATAACAAGGCATCTGGAATTCATTTTTGCAATAGGAGCAAAGGTTTCATTGTAGTCAATCCATTCAAATTGGGAAAAGCCTTTGGAAAATAACCTTTCCTTAAGTTTTTCAACACTTCCATTTGATGCATACTTAGTTCTATAGACCCATTTACATATGACAAGTTTTCTTCCTTTTGGAAGAGGAAGAAGATCCCAAGTATCATTCGCCATTAAGGAACAATATTATTCATCCATAGCTGCATCCCAATCTAGATTTCCTGAAGCTTCTACAAAAGTTTCTAGATCATGATTCTTAGAAACTTGAGCCAAAAGAGAAGAGGCTCACTGAAACTAAGAACTTGTTCGACATTGATCTCTAGGATCACCTGCAAGATCACCAGATGCATCACATGTTGAACGGAACCATCAAGGAAGCATTTGTGCTAGTGCAATTGGAGGAACATGAGCAGGAGGAGGTGGATTTTCATCCTCACTGTCATCATCAGAAACTGGAGTTGAAAACCTGTCAAGGAAGTTGGAAGAAGAAGAAGAAGAAGGAACAATCATCGAATCAGGCTCGCAGGCCAAAGATGGCACACCCGCTAAGTTAGGCTCATAGGGCAAGAGATTTTGATCAAATTTAACATCTCTTCTAATGATTATATCATGTGAATGGGGATGAATAAGTATATAACCTTTTACATCTTCTGAATATCCAACAAATATGCACTTTTCACTTTTAGGTTTCAAAGCTTCCCATTTTTCATCTGGAATGTAATCCCATGCTTCAGAACCAAACACATGAAAGTGACTTACATCTGGTTTAATTTTACTCCCTGCTTCTTCTGGTGTTATACCTTTTAAAACTTTAGTGGGTGTGCGATTAACTATGTAATTTGCACAATTTATGGCCTCAGCCCAATATTGAAGACTTGGTCCCTTAGATTGGATCATACAATTAGCCATTTCTTTTAAAGTGCGGTTCTTCCATTCAACTACACCATTTTGTTGTGGTGTATATGGAACAGTGTACTGTTGTTGGATTCTTTATTCAGTGTAGAAAGTAGTGAACTTGTTGTTAACATATTCTCCTCCATTGTCATATCTTAACTTAATAATTTGATGCCTGGATTATTTTTCAACAGGGGCCATGTAGGCCAAGAACATGTTAAATAGTTTCCTCTTAAGTTTTAGGAAGTAAACCCAAGTGCATATGGAGTAGTCATCAATGAAAGTTAAGAAATATTTGAAAATAGAAAAGGGTGCAAATGGAAGAATGCCACACAAGTAACTATGCACATGCTCCAAGGGAACTGAACCGTGCCAAGAGGAAAGTTTGCTAAAACTGGCCCTATGATGTTTTCCCAGTACACAACTGGAAGAAACACCATCCTTGCAAGATACCATCGGAAGACCAATCACCGTATTGTCTTTACATAGTTGTTGTAGTGAACAATAATTTAAGTGACCAAATCGCTTATGCCAAAGTTTGCTCAAGTTATCACTATCAGCAACAAAAACTGAAGGAAAATGTGATGACCCAAAGTTGTTAAATTTGTACAACCTGGTAATATCATCAACAGTTCCAGTAGCAAGGACATTTTGAGGATTTTTAAAATCCTTGATTACAACCTGGTGAGGTGTAAACATCACAGTTTTACCTTCACCTGAATGAGTAAATTGATAAACTGATAACAAATTGTAGTAAATGTTTGGAACACATAGTACATCACTGAAATGACCATTTTATATTGGAACTATTCCAGATCCTACAACACTTAGAGATCTATCATCTCCAATAAATATTTGTTTTGTGTTACATTCATGCAAAGTAGAAAAGATGGCTTGATCCTTAGCCATATGATAAGATTCTCAAGAATTAATGAGCCATTCAATTGAAGTAGAAGAAGAAGATGTATTATAAGAGTAACCAGAAGCACAAAGTGCATGTCCATGAGAGGTAGATTCTGAAGACGAATCTAGGCTGATGTGGTGCTTCTTCATTGATGCTTCCAAGGCTGCCATTTTCTTGAAACACTTAGATTCATCATGATTATATTTCCCACAAAAATTGCAATGACGCTCAATCTTGTTTCCTTTTGTCTTGGATCCTTTGTCATTTTTTAAAGAAGGAGCTGACTGAGAGGGTTTGGGACCCTTGTTGTTTGGCTTATTATTGTGAAAATTCTTTTTCTTGGGAGGCTTGGACTTTTATTTCTATTGGGACAATAAGGATTTTTCAGATGTATATGCATTGTTAATTATTCCAAAATGAATGAGCTTATCTTGCTCCCTAATTAAGGAATCACAAAAAGATTCAATACTAGGCTCTTAATAGCTAGCCGTAGTCAAGGATTATTTCATGGAGTAGAATGTAAATACAAAAACAAAATATGCAGGTCTAAGTTTGGAAAGAATATGATAAATACATTTTTTGTCTTCTTTCTTAATCTTGCATTCTGCACATAAGAGTCTAAGAGTTTTATACTTAGATAAATAGTCTTGAATGCATGAAAAATCATTTGGATTCAAGGAAATCAACTCTTTCTCAAGTTGATGACCGCGAATTTCATTGTGTTTACCAAACACAGATTCCAACTTTTCCCAAGCTTGATCAGGTTCATCAATTCTAGATATGTGGAATCACAAATTAGTAGAGATTGACATCCCAATCAATCCACAAGCTTCATCACATCTATTTTCCCATTTAATTTTCTTATCATCATCAGTGGGCTTTGTTTCTTTCTCTAAGGTTATCCTGAAAAGTCCCCTACTTCGTAGAACATCCTCCATATAATATTTCCATGAGAAATAGTTAGAACTTGTAAGTATAATATCACAAGCGGTGGCCATACTATATAATAATGGCTGCAACAATAGAAACTGACTATCTAGATGCAAAGATCTCGAAAAAATATGTGGTTTAAAAAAAAACGGCACTGAATACTAATTCTGGATGATGAAGTTATGATTGATCAAAGAAAATGTTGAAGATGTCTCCAATAGTGATGTGGCAGATATTAACTTGACCAACTAAAAAAAAGAACCCCCCTCTTTCCAAGATCAACCTTTGATAATCACATTACAATAAAGTTGATTTTAAGTGAATCACTTTTGTAGAATACGTGATGTTCACTTTTACAATAATGTTACTTTAAATAGTGCGGCAATAAATTAAAAGACTTAAGTGACTCACTTTTTATTTTATTTTATTTAAGTGAGATGCACTTTTACAATAAAGTAACTTGAAAATAGAAATTGCATGCACTAAAAAATAGCTTAAACTGAAGACCTATTAATGAATAAAGCAACTTTGGACCAAGTGAGCTAAGTTTAAAAGGTACGTAAAAGAATGGAAAGAGGAAGGGGGATTTTTTATTTTTTTTACCTCTTCTCTCTCATTCTCCGTGATTGCCTTTTTTTCTTGCGAATCACAAAAAAACAAAAACAAAAACAAAAACAAAAACAAAAAAAAATTCCACATAATGGGGTTAGATCTTGGTTAGCTTACCCAGAAAGTCTACGTTTTCAAGTTTTCTCGCTATTTCTGATTTGCCGTGATCGCACAAGGTGCACAAAAAAGAGCATACGTAGCCGAGAAGACAAAAAAAAACTTTTCTTTACTGTTTTTGATTCGCCGCGGTCACGCAAGGTGCACGAAAAAGAGCATACGCATCAAGGGAAGGAAACAGTCTGAGACTAAAATAGTAAAGATCTAATAATAAAACTGATAAAATATGAGAGATTTCTTAAAACAAATCCGTCACTGTAACATTATACCTTCATATTTGCTGAAATGGGTGTTTCTGGAACAAATAGAAATGGTTTTCGATGAAAAAAAAATATATTTTCCAATGGAAATGGCACTTCGGATGCAATGGAACAACTCCCACATGTCACAAATGCACAAAAATATAGAACCAGAAACCCTTTCAAAGTTTCGGTAACACTGATTCCAGATCTTGATCAAAACTGAAAACAACTCTTCATAAATGTTCTGATACCATGTTCGGGTACACAGGGTACTCCCAAAAGACCAAACATCTTGACCAATCACTTCACACAAATACATCACAGATCAACACATCGATGTCTCTCACGTGTTTAAAACCCTCAAGGGGGAAACAGTCCATGGCCCCAGCCAAATAGCTACTTGGAGCAATTTATTATGCGAAAGAAAGAAAGTTACATATGAGCTTCTTATAATCAATCAACTAGCCAAGGACCCTCAATGCTCTTTAAATAGAGACCATGGACCAATCGGGTGTTAAGCCATGTATCAATGGTAAGTATGATCTAAGAGAAGTTGAACCGTCGAATCACTTTATGTCTAGAGCATATCGTGACCATCGGATTAGAATATTTACAAATGCATACTAATGCATACTAAAGAAACACACTTTACCTAACGGATATATTACACAAGTTGATCTTAACTAACTCCTAAGTGTCTAAATATCCTAACACTTGCTAGGATCTATGACTTGTTCAATCAAGTAGGGGGAGTCAATATCTTTTCAAATATTGACCTACGATCTGGGTACCATCAAGTCTGGATTCATGATGAGAACATTCAGAAAATCATCTTTTGTATAAGGTACGGGCACTACAAGTTTGTAGTAATCGTTTGGGTTGACCAATGCAGCCACAAAATTTATGTGTATGATGAACAGTATATTCAGTAAATATTTGGATAAATTTGTTTTGGTCTTTATAGAGGACATCCTAGTTTACTCTAAGAGTAAATAGGAACATGAAGAGCACCTTTGCATAGTAATATGAGAGTTACGAGAACACCAGCTTTACTCTAATTTTAGTAAAAGTGATTTTTACAAACCACATATGCAGTACTTGGGTCACATTATCTTCGAGATAGGAATAGCTATGGACCCGAAAAATATTAGAGCCACAGAACATTGGCCTAGCCCTACTAATTTCACTGACATTAGATCCTTTTTGGGATTAGCTAGATATTATTGAAAGTTCATTGAAAACTTCTCGAGAGTAGATTGTTCGATGACTTCCTTGCAGTAAAAGGAAAATAAGTTCTTATGGACGACCAAGTGCAAGGAAAATTTTCAAAATCTTAAGCAGCATTTGACGATCGCACTAATACTACCAACTGTGGATCCCGATGGGGATTTCATTATTTGCACAGATGCAAGAAAGGAAGGGCTCAGAGGAGTCCTCTTGCAGAATGATTATGCGATATGTTATGAATTGCAAAAGTTAAAAGAACATGAGTAGAACTACCCCACACACGATCTTGAGTTAGAAACCATCATTCATGCATTGAAGATGCGAAGGAACTACCTCAGGGGAAGGAAATTCCTTCTGAATACAGAAAACATGAGTCTGAATTATTTATTCAAGGAACCCAATCTGAATGCTAGGCAAGCCAGATGGTTGTCTTTTCTTAGCGAATACCATTTTGAACTAAAGCATATTAAGGGAAAAGAGAACAAGATTGTTGATTATTTAAGTCGATGAACTCATATGATAAATGAGGTGACATTAAGTCAAACTGATTCAGATTTGCATGAGAGGATTAGAACAACCAACAGAGTTGACCCTTTCTATGTAGAAATCCTCAAGAAATTCCAAGAGGACAGGTTGTTTCAACAACAAAAAGAGTACAAGGTAGAATAAACAGGACTGCTATGGTCCAAGGAGAGATTGTACGTTTTGGAAGGAGGGGACATTCAGTTCGACATCCTCATGAAATTTCATTGGACACCCTACTTGGGGAATCTAGGATATCAAAAGATGATATCCACTGTCAAGAGACACTTTTTTTAGCCTAAGTTAAAGGTTGAAATTGTGATGTTTATCACAAAAAGTCAGGAATGTCAGCTAGTCAAAGCTGAGCATCAACATCCTTTGGGATTGATGCAGCCATTACTAATTCTAGAGTGGAAGTGGGAGGTTCTTAGTATGCATTTTATCGCTGGTCTACTGAAAAGTAAGAAGCAACATGATTCTATCTTTGTCGTAGTTGATAAATTGTCAAAAGAAGCACACTTCATTCCAGTGAAGTCAACCTATAAGGCCATACACATTATCAATATCTTCTTGAAGGAGATATTTAGATTGCACAAGATACCCAAGGCAATCATCTCAGATAGAGATGCAAAGTTTATAGGAAACTTTTGGAGATATTTATTCTCTGGATTAGAGACGTAGTTGAACTTTAGTATTGCTTATCACCCACAGACAAATGGGCAGACAGAATGAGTAAACTAGATTATTGAGTAAATGCTTAGGATGTATGTCATGAACAACCCAACTAAGTGGGAAGACTACCTGCATCTTGCAGAGGTTGCGTATAACAATAGTTACCAGACTTATGTCAGGATGAGTCCCTTTGAGGTACTCTATGGATGGAAGTGTAGAACACCAGTTACTTGGGATAGCCCAGTGGATCGATGCATGTTAGGGCCTGATTTATTAATGGAATTGGAACAATTGGTTACCAAGGTTCGGGTTATCCTTAAAGGAGTACAAGACTGCCATAAAACATACGCGGATTGAAAAGAAAATATAAATATTATCAAATAGGTGATCATGTCTACTTGAAAGTAAAAGAAAAATGGAGCTCGTTGAGCTTGGGTAGGTGCGCTAAGTTAGTGCCTAGGTTTTGTGGAAATTTTGAAATACTAGCCAAGAGAGGGCTAGTGGCATATGAACTAGCATTACCCGCACACATAAGAGTCCATAATGTCTTCCATGCATCATTATTAAAGAAATATGTTTATGATACTAAATATGTAGTTGATTGGTCTTTATTACAGGTGGAACCTAAAGTGGAGTTTTCCCCTGAACCTATTCATATATTGAAAAAGAGAGAGGTGCATCTTAGGAAGCGCACCGTAGTCCAGTTCAAAGTGCAATGGAAGAACTTCAAAGCCGATGAGGTTACTTTGGAGAATGAAGCCACCATGACAAAGGCTTACCATGCCTTGTTTCATGATTTCATTTCAAGTCGCTAGAACACCATGGACAGTGTTGTTCTAAGCAGGGAGGGATGTAATATCCCAAATTTTGGACCTAACACTTATAGTCATTATCATATTGATTATGATTTTATCTTGATGTTTTTATATATTGGGTCGAAGACCCCACTTCATATGAACATGATGATTTGTTTTATATATTAGGCGTAAGCCAATTCT
>LPNX011236214.1:191944-205107 GCA_001517045.1 Pseudotsuga menziesii
TTGTGTTGACCGAGAAGCTCCGGAGCACATGAGTAATTGATGTTGGTGTTGACAAAGAAGCTCTGAAGCACATGAGTATTATATTTGTGTTGATCATGAAGCTTTGGAACACATGAAAATATAAATTGTAAGTGTTGGGAATAATCCCTGGAACCTTCCATGTTGATGTTGATCATAAGCTCTAAAACATCGGATCCTTGGCCATTGTATCCTTAGGTGTATTGTGCAATGCATCCTAGAACTTGTGTTGAGCGAAGAGCTTTGGAATTGCACTAAGCTTGTAAGTACCTGCTTTTAGCATTGAGTATGGGCTCTGGTAAGTGCTAGGAGTTACTGAAAGAATTAATGATTCCACAGTGAAAACGACTCGAGAAAAATATTGATCTTATCTAACTTATTTATAAATGATTAAATGAAATTTTGAATTTCTATATTCTCATCAAGTACTGAATAAATACCATGTTATACGAGGGAATCGAACATGAAAGGACGTTTAGAGTTTTTGTTATAGCTGATTTTACCACTCCAGTTGAATCACACTTTGTATGGCCTTCCCCTGTCCCGCTGCAGACGCATTAGACCCCGTGGACCATTTTTTATCCTTTGATGTTTCCTTGACCATCCCTAAAAACATGTGAAAAATGATACATGCGACTTTTAAACCTATAATCGCATATATACGTGGGTTTGACCCTTAAAACCGCGTACATTGGGATGTGTACAAAATCCAAATCATTTTGGAGTTTTCCTTGACATGGATCCGACTCACTTGACTCCTGGCCTTCCCTATGCCTTGAGATCGCTCAGATTTGACCTTTCATTACCCCTTTGAAAAACTATATAAGGAACTCTGTGGTACATTGAAAGCATATGAGAGAATTGAGAACAAAGAAACTATAGTCCATTGTTGCCAGAACTTATGCTTGAGTCTGCATCCCTTTGTCCCTTGGAGCACTTTTGTGTTCTTCCCAAGCTTGCCTTTTGCTTGTGAGCTTGCTATCGAGATATGGAGGATTGAGGTGGTGGAGGTCCAAGTGGGGGATTCAGTTTTTCTGGTTCGCAGATGTGTCGACAGAGGTTGTATCTATTATAATCTCTAATTTATATTAATAGAAATATCTTTTCCTGTCCAATAATGTGTGTTTGAATGAATATTTTATCCATTGGATTATTTCAAATGCTTGTACATTTTTATTATATATGCTAGAATAGATCTAACACCATGATATATAGTATGCTTGTATTGTTTACTTGTTGTTGAGGAAGTAATTTATCAATTCAAGCTAAAGTTGGAAGGCTCAACAGGGATCTACTTCAACTGTTTGGAATAAGGTACGAGGTCTGATCCTTTAGTGTTAGATATTTAATTTCTATTGCATATTGGAAAAGATTGATTTCTGGAGTCAATCTGTCTGTTGTGTTACCCCAAGCCATAGGAATTTCTCTTCGTAACAGAATTGACGACTCCGCTGGGGAGTTCCTAGTAGTTGTCCTTTGGGGATTGTTCTATCGGCATTCAGTGAATTTGAATTGCTCTTTCTCTCTTGTTTCTATGTCGGGTCTGGGGCATGTTTTCCTGGTAGTGTCTGATTGGTATGAATTTTGTCTCAGCTTGTCTGTTTTCCTTGTTTTTATGCACCTTTATTCCTGTATGCGAGTTTTTAACTCACAGTCGCGTATACACGTAGTGCGATTTCCGCGTATACACACGGGTTTACTGCGAACAGTCGCGTGTGCCCTTAGTTTTTCCTTTTAGTGGAAGTTAAATGGTTGTTGGGTGAAGTTTGATGATTGTTGAGTCTCCTTTGGCATTGCCTGAGTCTATTTATACCCCTATTTTTGACCGGAGACATTTTTTTAGGCTAATTTTTTTTTTAAGAAGGTTCTTGTCATGGCATTTTCGATTTTTTGTTTGGGATTAGTGCATTAGATTTATTTTACCTTAGTGCTTTGCTTGAGTGCTGTTTGAGTGTGCTTATAAAGTCTAGGGGTTGTAGAATCATTCTTTTGCTTTTTCTATCTCATTTTATTTCAAAAAATTCAAAAACATTTGCTTATCATCATGCATTGCATTTTGCATTTTGCATTGTACTTGCACTAGATTTGCTTTGGAGTATTAGTTAGGATTTCATATAGCAAAGTTTGTATTCATCATTTGAAGAAAAATTGTGCATTTCAGGTAGTAGCATACCATGTTTTCATGGACACAATGCATTTGCATTGATTGTTAGGTGTGCATTTTACTTCTTCTTGTGTCATAACACCATTAGTTGCATGACCATATGCCTATTTTGAGTAATAAAGTCAATTAAAATCAACGCTTAATTAAAATGAACTACACTCTTTTCTTTTCTAGGATACACCACTAAGCTTAGGTTTTTGGGTCTTGGAATAGTTCATTACGAGTAAATTCTCCAAGACCACTAAACAACAACATCTATGCGTCTATCCAGGTGAGCGTGTGAAATCCTTGGTATAACTAGTGTTTCTTAGGATCCTCCTCTCAAAAGGGAGTTAAGCATGAGGCAGTGTGAGTGGTTATTGATTGGGATGACCCCTAGTCATAACTGAGTAGCACCATAAATATTTCCAGGATTGCATTCATATCTGGGGGCTCTTTTGAGAGTTTCGGGCTTTGCTACCCTACCCATATGGTCAATCCCTCCTGCGACTGTCCGCCTGAGCAATGATTATGTTGAGGTGACCTTAGTGGCCTTACCTAGGATATCGAGGGGGTACTTTGCAGGGGTTATTCTGTGGGTGTCCCGGCCAAGTTGGGGTCGGACAGCACAGTCGCTTTACGCGTTGAAGCTGAGGGCCACAATAATTGGTTACATACCTCCACTTGTTGTGTATGGGAGTCTCAAGCCTCTCTTAGGAGAGACATACCTGCTTCATTCAGGAGCTCACTTATCCTGCCCTTGATTGCTTGCATTTGGCTTTATATTTTATTAGTGATTTCTCTATGCATGATAGCTTGCCTAGGGTTTTCATAAATAGAGAGTATTTTCTATTTTTTCAGTCATTGTGGATTCGGGTGTGGCTCCTTGTTGTTCTCGTCGTTTAGCAGGACTTCCACCTTCTACTTCTCCTCCTCCTTTGGGAGATATACATAGACAGTCTAGGTGAACTATTTCACACATTGATTCACACACCATGGGAGACCATATGGAAAGTATTCCTGAACCACCTTCTCCCATTCGTGTAGACGATGGGGAGTTTACTCCTACCTACGATCCTTCACCAGACTTGGCTGAGTTAGGTCCTCTAATTTCTGAGATAGGAACCTTTCATGATAGACCTACTCACTCTAGGGTTGATTCCCCATTGATGCATTACTGGTATGGAATGCCGGAGGATGCCGAGACTCATTTTGAACCCGCAAGCACTAGCTATGGTAGTTATGGTATGTTTGGTTTTCCCACACATGATTTGGCATTTCATGTCGAATCTGAGTTCAAGCCTAACACTATGCCTAGGGGCACTCTCATTCCTTACCATGCGGAGAGGTTTGGGAGCGCTAGTCACATTGCACCTTCCATCCTAGTGGTGGAAGTTACATCACATATTCCTCCTAGGTCTAGGGTTAGTGATCCTATTAGGATACCAGACCTGAGATGAGTGACTATAGGGAATAGTATGTACATTATTACTCAGGTCCCTCCGTCCTCTATCCCTACTTCTTCAAATGTTCACCCTCCACCTTATTCATGTGGTCCTTTGGGCCAAAACGTTGCTACGAGTCATTTCCATACTGCAGTTACTAGACCTATTGTGTCTCAGCTTCATGTACTACCCGTTGTTTTAGGAGGTCATGCTCATACTTCTAGAGGTCACATTCCTACTTCCAGAATGTATATTCCTACTTTCGGAGCGTATGTTCCTACCTAGAGAGTGTCTCATGGGACATCTGATGCGATGACTTATGGGCCCTATTATGGGACGCACTATGGATAGGGTTCTTCACCTTATGGGGGCAGGTATCAACAACCTACTTACTCTCCTAATTACAGCTTCATAGCTCCTAATAGTCAAGGTCCACCACACTATGGTGCTTCCATGCCACCCTATATGGGTCATACGGGAGGAAGGCACTATGGCCAAGGACATGGTGGTAATCAGACCTATCAGGGAGCGGTCTATTGACCTCATCATCCTAGGATCCATTTCCTCAGGACGCTGAATCTTCCTGACCTGTCGAGATTAACAAACGATCCTGTAGCTCATGGCCTGGCTTGGCCAGCTGTCTCTACTAAGCTTCCCTCAGACATACCTAAGTTCGAGGGCAAACCGGGAGAGGATCCGAGCGAACATGTTACTACCTTTCACCTATGGTGCTCTTCGAATTCCTTACATCAGGACTCCATCTGTTTAAGGCTGTTTCAATGCACCCTTACAGGGCCTGCTGCAAAATGGTATATATAGTTACCTAGGGGAGAATTCACTTTGTTTGACAACCTTGTGATGACTTTTCTTAACCAATTTCAGCTACCAGTGCGTTATGACGTTGGTACTGAACTCTTGTCGACATTTTCGGAGGATAAAGCCACACATATCTCAGATCATATTCAAGACTGGCATAGACAAAAGAGGTTAATTAAATCCTTTATACCATCGAAGTTCCTCCTTGAATTGTTCCTGAAGTTGTTATTACCATATATAGTGAAGGATGTTTCTACATCCAGAGTGCAGAATGAGGAACAAGCGAATTTTAGGGCACAGGAACTGGACTTGATTTATGCTCAGTCCGGTTTGTTATATGAGATTATTCCCAATGCTCCACATTCTAGTTTCAATCCAAAATTCAAACCGGGACCACATGCCGATGGCATTGTGGGTTGTGCAAGTGCGAAATTTGTGGATTCGGTTGCAAAACAAGTTAGTCAATTGTCACTCAACCAATCTGATTCGGGACAAGCTATGGCTTTGTCTCAACCCGCCCAAATGATGAGTGTACTTTCAGTGCAATCATCAGACCAGAAGGGTAACCAGCAGCTCAGACGGAATAGAAAAAAGGGTAAGAATAATCATAAGGGTGGGAATAAGAATGAGAATGCTAATAGTAATGACAAGAACGGCCGGAATGCTGGGGGGACAAGCAAGCTAAATGTAAGGTTAAGTTCCCTTGCAAGTTGTGTAAGGACGATCACCTCACTTACTTGTGCCCTCATATTGATGAGGCCTCGAGATTCTTGGCATAGGGCCCAGCTGTGCTAACAAACCCTTTACCTTAAAATATGAACTCAAGGTCCCATGACCAGTTTGGTGGTGATCAAGATCCACCGAAGGGTAGTTTTTGTGGTTGCATTAACATGGTACGTGCTGCAAAAGTTGTGACCCATGCAAAATATTATGGTTTGTCACAACCCAGTCCAGGCAAAGATCTTGTTCTACCAAGGTCCTCTTTGTGCATTGAGAAACCTATGGATAAACCTAAAACTGCACCTCACATTCCTAAGGGAGTCCTTAAGCATTCAGGGTGCAATCCAAATGCCTGAGCCATCCAGAACTATTCACTTGTCGAGGATTTGGGCCATACTCCTTGTGCGATGTCTGCATTGGAAGTGCTTCAGAGTTGTCCTTTGTAAAGGAAGGTGTTGCTTTTTGTCCTTGGTGTGAATGATGATGAGTCTTCCTCCATGATTAAATTTGAAACCACAGGACTTCAGCCTCACTTGCCTTACTATGTGTCTCTTTTGATTCATGTAGGATGTCTTAATATGACCATCAAACACACTGTGATTGACGAAGGTGTTTCCACTTCTGTGATGTCTTTATCATGTTGGAAGGGTCTGGGTTCCCTTGAGCTATCTAAATCAACAACCATGTTAACTACGTTTGATGGGAGATCATTTAGGCCACACGACATCCTTCCTTCCCTTAAAGTCCATTTGGGAGGGAAGACCGTTGTGATAGAGGTCGAGGTGGTTGATGCGCCCCTTTACTACAATCTCTTGTTAGGTAGGAATTGGATGTACAGTATGCAAACCGTTGCATCTTCCTTGTTCCGCGTTGTATTATTTCCACATAATGGGAAGATAGTAACGATTGATCAAATGACATTCAAGAATCCATCTGTTACCACATCTTCGGGAGCTTTGATCCCAATCGTTGAACACTCTCAGCCGGCAACTGGGAGTGTGGGTGTAGGCATGTATCCATCCCTCATGGGAAGCTTTAGTTGTCCTACACCGATCCTTATGATAGGATCTAGTTTCGATGAGGCTTTGACATCTATGATATTGGTGTCTTTTTTCACGAGTCATATGGAAGATCCTTGGATTCTTCCTACACCGAGTACTCCGAGTGATCCCATCATGACGGACGTGCCATTGCCTGCAACCATGATAGCTTATCAAGCTAATCTCAAGTGTGTTGCAGAGCCTAGTCCTTCCTCTTCGTGGACAAAGGAGGAGGACCCTTATATGCTGACAGCATGGGCAGTACAGTATTCTCACGCACACGACTGCCTTGATATAGTTTTCCCTTCAGATGAATCAATCATTGAGGCTATCTCAGGAGTTGATCCACCATGGGAGGAACTCCATCATAGATCGTACTTTCTTCCCGAGCTTGACCGCTTAGAGCGTGAGGATTTTAGGGTGGTTCTTAGTGAGAGAGTTGGTAGTCCCATGGTTCCATTAAGCTCTTTCGGTCAGATGGCTGATGGAAACATGGCTCACATTTCTTCAACGATTCCTATCAACATCTCTCGCGATCCTGGCAGGATAGAGAATGTCTATATTGGGGTGGAATGTTCCCATACCGAGATTCTTGAATACACTGAGCTATTTAAGGAATTCCATGATATTTTTGCTTGGTCTTATGATGAAATTCTAGGTATCAACCCTCGTATTGTCGAGCACGAGATTAAGACTTATCCCAATGCTAAGCCTCTTTGACAACGCTTGCAGGTGGTGAATCTTAGGAAAGTACCCGCGATCAAGGCAGAGATAGAGAAACCATTGAAAGCCAGTTTTATCCATCCCGTTCCCTTGATGGAGTGGGTTTCAAACCCCGTTCTAGTGGATAAGAAGCAGGGAGTGAACCACATATGTACTAATTTCCATGATTTGAATCGTTCCTGTCCTAAGGACAATTTCCCCACACCATTTATTGATCAGATTTTGGTTAGCAAGGTTTCTTCCTTTATGGACAGCTTTTCCGGATATAATTAGATACATATGAAACCTGAGGACCAACATAATACTGCATTTATTTTTCCTTGGGGAACTTTCGCATATCGAAAAATGCCTTTTGGCCTTAAAAATGCTAGAGCTACATTTCAGCGGGCAATGACCTTGATCTTCCATGATCTCAAGTCAATTATTGAAGTATTTTTGGATGACCTTGCTGCTCATTCTCGTATGAGAATGCATCATCCCTATCACTTGACATTGCTATACGAAAGATGCCGGCATTATTTGGTTAGATTAAATCCTCATAAGTGCATCTTTTGTGTGAATTCAGGTCGTTTGTTAGGACTCATCGTTTCTAAAGAGGGTATAAGAGTCAACCCTTTGAAGGTTGAGGCAATACTTCAGTTCTCTCCCTCGAAGAATATTCATCATCTTCAATGTTTGCAAGGCATGGAAAACTTTTTACAAAGATTTGTTGTCAACTTTGCCAATTTGACTAGAGGCTTCATGCGTCTATTGAAGAAGCACACCACCTTTTGTTGGGATGAGTGAGCACATGAGTCCTTTGATGCACTCAAGTGAGCCTTAGCATCGGCCCCAATTATTAGTCCCCCAGACTATAGCCGTGATTTCCTACTTTATGTGGCCGCGTCCATGGAGATGATTGGTATGGTTTTGGTTCAAAAGGATGAGGAGCGCTAAGAGCATGTCATATGTTATCTGAGCTGAAACCTTATTGACGCAGAGATTCGTTATTCTCATGTCAAGAAGCTTGCTTTAGCGACCGTACATTCGGTTCAACGGTTGAGACATTATATTCTCCTTCGCCAGACCTTGGTTGTAGCCCATGTCAATCCATTTCAATTCATCCTCACTCGAAGGATGATTGGGGGAAAATATAATAAATGGATTGTCATTCTGCAAGAATTCGATCTCGAATTTGTTTTGGCAAAATTGAAGAAGTCTTTAATTTTTGTAGATCTTATATCGGATTTCCCGAGCGAGGCCGAGGAGTTGGTTTGTGAAGATATGTTTGTCGATGAACACATCTTCTTAATCTCAACTTTAGACCCATGGTATGGGGATATCATAATATATTTACAAACATTGAAGACCCTTACTCACCTCTCACGAGATGAACAACAACGATTACGTCACGTCTCCAAGAACTACCTCATAGTGGATAACACTTTGTACCATCGCAGGGTAGATTCCATTTTACGACAGTGTTTAACTCATGAAGAGGCTGAGGTAGTGCTGAATGATTGCCACGGAGGGGTGTGTGGTGGTCATTTATCTGGGCTTTCTATAGCTCAAAAGATCTTAAGAGCGGGTTATTTCTAGCCGTCGAACTTTAAGGATTGTGTTGATGGGGTCAAGAGGTGCCACCCTTGCTAGGTGTTTGCACGTAATATGCACTCGAAACCTGCCCTGTTACATCCCATTATCATCGTTGGTCCCTTCACTAAGTGGGGGCTTGATTTTATGGATTGCAACCCAGCTTCGTCTGGGAGCCACCATCATATCATAGTGGCTGTTGATTACTTCATGAAATGGGCTGAGGCTATGCCTATAGCTAAATCTGATGGTGAGACAGCCGCCCACTTCGTATTCAACCAAATTATTACTCGGTTCGGGATTCTGAAAGAGCTTGTCACTGACCATGGCTTGTAGTTTCAGAATCGTATAATGGAAGAGTTGGCATCAAATTTAGGGTACAAGCAAGATCATTCCTCTTCTTACTACCCTCAAGTGAATGGATAGGTAGAATCAGTGAATAAATGACTCAAATCCATTCTCCAACGAACCATCGCACAAAGCAAGAATAATTCGCACATCATGTTATATCGTGCTTCCTAGGCATATAGAACTGTTGTTAAGACTGCCACCAGTTTTTCTCGACATCAACTTGTACATGGAGTGGAGTTGATATTGTCGATTGAATGCGAGATTCCTTCTTTGAAGATAGCTATAGAACTCTTACCAGACACTTCACCATTGGAGGAGCATTTGGTCCACCTTGAGCAACTTGATGAGAAGCATCGGGATGCCTTGGTGGCTATAGAAGTCAATAAACATAGCGTAAAGGTCCAATACGATAAGTCTGTTCGTCCAAGGAGGTTTAGTGAGGGAGGCTTGGTCTTTTTGTGGGATCAACTGAAAGAACCCTTGGGGGCAGTAAAATTTAATCCTATGTGGCAGGGTCCTTACATGGTCAAACGTGTGTTAGAGAAGGGTGCTTATGAGTTAGTGGATTACTAAGGAACGGCCTTGGCGGAGCCTAGAAATGGGCTCTATCTCAAGAAGTACTATGCATGATTTTCAGCCAAGGCTGCTTATTGTATATTAGTGTATAGTTTTGCATAGTTAGGTCTTTTTCTTATCGTGATTGGGTTTGTGATTAGTTTCCGTTTATTTTGGCAGATGTCAATGGAATCTTCCACGTACATAGGATTTGCGGATGGTGCGAGCCGCACACTCAACACTCAGGCTCTGCTGCTTGGGTGATGTATACTCCTATGGGTTAGGTACTGTCTTCAGGAGGCATATGTCTGCGGCCATCTTCCAACAATGTTGCTGAATATAGTGCCGTTATTGAGTTTCTATGTGATGCCATTTCACATGGCATTCTCTCTCTTGAGGTACGTCTTGATTTGGAGTTAGTAGTGTCACAGCTTAATGGTTTGTACCATGTTAGAGATCTGACGTTATTAAGAAGATTCTTACTTGTGAGATTATTAGAACGACAATTTGACAATATAACATATATACACATTCCAAGAATTAATAATCAAGTTGTTGACTCATATGCTAACTACGTGTTAGATTAGAATTTGTTTCATTCACAGTAAATTCATCACAAACACAATTTTTACACATGTAAATAAATAAACCGATCACCATAAAAAAATTTATATAACATCCAAAATGTGATAATACATAGTGTCATGATACAAAATTGGGGCTTTCGAGCCACCAACATATAATACACGGTATTAAAAAATGTATAGACTCCCAGGTAGCTAATCCTATGGAGGAGGAGGAGGGTTGTGATCATGGAAGGTCACTACGACTCTAGATAGCCATCAGAACAATTGCACCCATGTTCATGGTATACCCACCACCTGGCGCTGCATAGCCTCAGGAAAATGCTCGACTTGCGCCATGGGAACCCTATGTGTCAACCTCACAAAATTGGTATGAATGCTCTGGAGCGTCCGCTCTGCATCCACACCCATGATATCATCTCCTCTTCCCCTCTGTCTATGACGAGGGAAGCCTTTCGGCCACCGTGGACCCACATCTGCACATAAATGGTAGATGTTACTATTTATTGTCATGAAAAAATATGTATTTTGATTCCATATAATTAGAAAACACAAAAAAAAATTAATAACTCAAAAAATTAAAAAAGGAGAGGGTCGAGATTCCTTACCTATATCGCCATATGCCGATCCTGGTGGTAGCGACATTTTCGGGTCCCCCGAGAAATCTATCCCTGCATAGGGGTAGTCATGGATGGAAACTGTCTGTCATCGCCACCATGGAAAGAACTCAGCTGGATAGGGTCTGGCCACCCTACCTCCCCCCAGTCTGCGCATTACATCTGCCCAATGCCGTTGGGCCGGATCTCGAACCCCATGAAGAGGAACGTCCACTCTGGGGCTCAATCTTGGAACAAGCTCAAAGAAAAATGTGCTCAGTATACTGCTGAACCCAAAGTTCCGCACTCTGCCTGCCTTACACTCACTGAGCTGATGTTTCATGTTGCTTAGTAGTGTAGTGCTCCAGTCATAAATCGTGGGTCTCATGCACTCCAGTGCATAGAACATCAGAGGCCGCGAGGCCTGGTGGAGTGATGCCAAGCCTGCTATCCTACCCAATGTCAATAGTATGGCCTTTAGGCCCAGCACCTGTATAGCGTTGGTAGGGACCTGACTCCCCACCTTCTCTGTGTTTGGATAGCAATACAACGCAATGTACTCGTCGATAGTCAGGCCACTCGCATGGGCCGTAGTGCCCATTTTAGTTTGGCCTAGAAAGCTTAATTGACCATGGAATTTGACAAAAATTACATCAAAATGAAAGAGAAGAGCATGGGCAAATACCTGGAAGAAACAGTAGTGGATTTCGCCGGCTGGATCTCCTGGAATTCGCTATGAAAAATCTAAGCTCAAATGGGTAAAAGTTTCAAATGTTTTATAATATTTTGAATTGTTTACTATTTATAGAAAATTTTCAAATATTTGAAAATTTTTACCCCCTTTCCTATAGTTTCAACATTTTCTAGCCATTTTGGACCATTTTTGACATAATTCATGATGTAGAGGACCTTTTTCAGTGCCGTTTCAGCTGTTGGATTGACCCGTTCGTGCCGATCTCAGGTATTATGTCTAAACGGGCATATAGGTTAGGTTTCATCACTGCTTTCATTTTGCATGACCTTATGACCATTTCATCATGACCTTAGGTACGAACCCACTCTATTATGTCACGGGACCTTCTTGCTACTTTAGAAGTGGCATGATATGAGTGGTAGAGCTTCACCTTACATGGGTACCCTAGTTAGCGCCTTATTTGTATTTGGTGCCCATGCTAACGTTTTCTCCTTTAGGGTGTGGGAGTCCATTTTATAGTGTTTCCATGACATTTCGCAAGAGCTTCATACTCCTCTTGATCTTTTGCTCGCCTATTTCCCTAAGGACTCCCTCATATCAAGTTGTGAATGCATTATCATGAGCTTTGCCTGCCTTATTGAACTTTATGCTGGCTTCCCTGACATTGTGTTTCAGCCATATAGCCTGAGCTTGTCTCATGTCTAGCTATGCAGAGCCATTTTTATATCCTTCGCAGCTTGTTTCCCTTTTTACCAGGAGGGGACTTTTCCTCGAGTGTCGATATCTTACACATATATCCTTGCATTGAGCATAGGTATGTTCCACTGCTTGGAACTAGTTTGTTTTCCCTTATGACACTCGTGTCCTCCTAGTTTGTAATTATAAAGCAATTTTATTCTTTTTCAAGATTTTTAAATAACTGAAAAAGTCCAAAAAAATCAAAAAACCAAAAAGCCGGACAAGGAAAGATGTTATCTTTGGAAATTGTCGAGTCGTGTTGCCTTCTAACAGAGCACTGTATATCACATCCATTGGTTGGGTTATAGTTTGACTTTAGGAGTTGTACTCATTTGTCTGAGTTTATCTCCACCAACTGGTTAAGCTTCTAGTCCCTATGGAGCCTTTGTCGATGCCTCCCGTGTCGCAGAGATGTCCCAGTTTGTATATCGAGTCTATGCTTCCTTTATTCAGTCACCATATGCTTTTATGCTCTTGTTTGAAGGAAGTCGAAGCCTGAGTCAATCATTCCTCAGTTATCTTGACTTTGCATGTCGGCCATTCCCTATACAGTTATTGGTTCGTGCACCTTATGATCAAGACCTTCCACATTATACAGCTTTGCTAAGTGCCTCGTGTTGGATGATGGGGGATGCCTTAATGCCCTCCTTCCAGCAGATTTCATCCCAATGACTTCAGATCATTTATTATGGGATCGGAATCTAGAGTCATTTTGATTTCCTTGAGACTTGCAGTCAACAGTGGCAGGTTCTCTTGCCATCGACAGTCTTTGGGAATACATCAATGTACCCTGATCGATGGATCCTCTCAAGTGTTCGACCTCAACACATTTATTCACACTTGTTAGTTTGCACTCTAGTACCTTGATTCCCATTTTCATTATCGATGGGTGATCTCGCGTCTGTTAACGGTATACATCAATGACCGGTAATCAGATGATGGACTACTATGTTAGACCTCGACACCTCTATTCACATAGTAGGACATGTACTCGTAGCGGTTTGTGTAGAAAACCACTTATACTATGAAACGAGAACTCGACACAGTTCTCGTTTTTCTGTCTCCTAATTTTAGTAGCTATTTTTACCCTCGTTTAAAAAATGGTTGATGCCAGTATCACACATTTTCATTTTCAGACATTTTTTGGGGCCTTTGAATTATCTTTGTT
>LPNX011236214.1:209592-233630 GCA_001517045.1 Pseudotsuga menziesii
ATCAGTGAGAAAATAATACGCGTGCATGCATTGTTCATATTGGGCTCAAATATTGTTTCAGAGAGATTGATTATTCTTGATTTCTGTGTGCAGTAGAAGCATAATTGTGTGTCAATTTCCAATAATGTTGTGAATTAATAAAGCTGCTGCAACCATTCGCAGAATTCTATATGGCTGGAGAATACTGTGTTGTTTTTTCCCTTGTTTCCTTATCTTGGCTTCAGGCCAATTTCTGAATATAGCAGGCTGGATATTATTTTATGCAACCATCCATGTGTATACTGTTTTTTTTCTTGTAATTTTTAAACTTGGGCATTCGAACGTATCTAACATTAATTTTGTTTCGCTAAGAAAGACAGTAAAATACTGAATAGAGAAGCAGAAACGGCGGGGGATTTTGTGTTTTAATTAAAATTAAAGCATCTGTTTAATTAATTAACGTGCATGGATTACATATTGTGCATGTTAAATTAATTTATTTACCAGGTCACTCTCTGGATTTTAGATACGTTAAATTATGGAGCAGTATAAGCATTCACCAAATCGCCCCCGACTCGCTGGAATCGGGCAGATCAATTTTGGTGTAAATCATACTTTCAAGGAATTAAATCGTAATTTTAATCATTTGGGTAGTTTTAAAATTCCCGATTTAGTATAAGAAGAGATAATAAGATTAGTATAATTTATTTCTAAAATTCCTTCCTCATTGAAATTTACATCCGAAACATGGTAACTAAGTGTTTATCCATATGGCCGTGTTTGCATTCCTATTCTTCATGCAGCTGGCGATGATCCAAATGAGGTGAAAATGGCATCGAAAAATAAATATTGAAAAAAAATACAATCGGTGGTCTCAACCGTGGCGGTCTCGGTGATCCCGCGCTCTAGCAGTCGCTGGGCTAGGCGTTTGCGATAGAGGAAATCATAACGTTTGGTAGTCCTTGGCATGGAAGAAATCATAACATTTGGCAGTCCCTAGATTAGGCGTGTAAGACATTGAAAAACAAAATCCATAACATTTGGCAGTCCCTTGGCTTGGCGTCTGTGACAACAGAAGTATATGTGGGACACGAGAGGGCTTGAGGCAGAACGAGTCTCCTGAAGGGCTTAACGGGAATTCTGATTCCTGTTGCTGCTGTTATTGGAATTGGGTTCGCATTGCTTCAATGGGTGTTGGTATCGCGCGTCAAAGTGGGTCCTGATAGTTCCTCGTCACGCAGTAATGGATCATATAATGAGCTTTTGCTTGACGAGGCCGATGAATATGGTGGCGATCCACGAAACGCTGTCCCAAAGTGTGTCGAGATTCAGAACGCTATTTCCGAAGGTATGATTTTCTGTTAAATTAGAATTCTGCTTTCTTTTTGGTCCTGTTGATGCCTGGAAATTCGCAGGCGGCAACAGTAAGGGATTCTCCCCAATCAGCGTTCCCAACTAGCCCACTGACTATTTGGAATAGGGAATCCATCCGGTTTGCGGTCCGGCTACTGTAGGTCAAGAAACAAAATTAAAGGGTTTACCGGTTGCGGCCCGGTCCACCGAGTTTTTTGTATTTTGACTTAAAGAAATGATATGCAAGTGCCTAACTAAATGCAGGGTGGTCAAAATGCAGGGAGCGCTCACAAAGTGATGCGCAGGTTCTTACCTTTCGTCTTGCTCACAAGCATCCAACCGGATACAAAAGAAAAAAAAAGCTAACTATCTACACTATCCCTAGGGAGCATGGTTATCATTTTGACTGAGCAATACATTATCATATACAGTAAGAAAAATCACAGATAGCTGATACTTCTCCTAAAGTACATGAACGCTTACAAATATTCAAATAACCAGATAGCCGATCATTCTAAAACAACATTTATTGCTCTTAGTGAAAATATATCCCAGAAAAACTACTGAAGAACATTTAACAAGAACATAGGTTCAAAACATCAAATATTCTTACAGCAAATGAAATACAGCTGAAAACGAAATAGTTCCTCTTCAACATTATTCATCGAATTGCATTGGTACACTCCACTTCTTTACTCTTTCCAGCAGACAAAATTGCAGTTCACTTAGCAAAATGAAGTAGTTCCTCTTACAAGCCAACAATTACAAAATTTTCTAAGGGAAAAAGCCCTTTCTCAGTCAGGCTTCCCCTTTATTTAAACTACAACTACTGTCTCTTGGGATGCCCTCCGCGTGTGATATTTCAGGCCCTTTCACGATTCAGTTTCCTCTCTGGTCGTTTCATTTTCCCCATCATTTCCACAGGCGTTCACTTTCTAACAGTAACTGCTAAATTTTCCTCGTCGGCGCCTCTGTCATTAGTATATGTTGTCCTTTTCTTCTCAATACACGGCCTCAGCGATCTATGGGATTCTCTCTGCATACAAATTTGGTGCATTATCCACTAAATTGAGATGTTCAACATCTAAAATTCCAAATCATAATGAAAAATCCACAATGGGTTGGCCTGGTTCATCCGGGCGAGAACTCGCGGCAACACCGAATCGGCGGTTGGGCGATATTTAGATCGGGCAGGAAGAGGCTCCTGCATTGGATGGTGAAAGGCTTCAGGGGCCACAATGGCGGGAGGGCGTAAGAACCAGGTAAGTGACAACATTAGCGACACAATCAATCGGACGACGGAGAGGAGTGGATCAGAGGATAGAATGCTCTGCCACCCGCAACGGCGGACGGAATGCAGGTCAGAGACAGGAGATGACGAGAAGAAAACGTTCGGGTGGGGGATGGCAAGTCGGACTTCAGATGATACCTGGATCGAAGGCCAACTCCCTCCTCCCGACCGCAACGGCAGGCAAGCAGAAACTCTAGAGCAAGCGATTTAAACCACCGAAACGGGTGTCGGATGAAACTACCATCGGGCGGAAATTCTGATCTGGGAGCCGCGACGGCAGGTGAGATGGGGCTCAGCATATTCCGAAAGAGACTTGATCCAAAGAGAAAACCAACAGCGCTAGGATTAATTTGCAGTCAAAAAATCATTTTTTTCGTTAAGGCAAAAATCAATGTTCTATGGGTGGTAAACAACTAGACACGACTCGAACTAAACTGTACGCGGCAAACAAATTAGCAGGCATCCAATCTTCAAAATAAAATGAACATATATGCTTCGAGGGCGCCAAGCCTTTTACAATCAATCCAAGCAAACAATGAAGAGGAGGGGTCCTAGAATTTGAGTAAAATAAATTCGGGGAGAAACGTTGCGGTAGCAACAACTGGCGATTACCTGGGGAACCTAGATCTCTGGGTGACTATTGTCTTTGAGTAGCAGACTATTCTGTAGTGAATGCATCCATCGAATTCTTTCAGCTATATAGATTTCTCATATCACCCAAGTGCGTACCTTAACCATTGATGCCATTCCTTTGGGGAAAAGGAAAACCGAGACCCTCAAGTCCAAATAACTATGCCGGGGCCAGAGTATGATTTTCATTATTACCTCTGTTTTCGGGTAGCTAGCAGTGTGGACACCACAGGATTGCAGCATATAGTAAACAGCAGTAACCGTTTGTTCCTCATTCCCATGCCACTTTAGCATTTTGGTGCTTTTGGACTTTTGTCCTTTTCATTTGAGTCTTTCTATGCGCCTCTTCTTACTAAATTTTAATTCAGGATCCTCTATCCCATAGTGTCTTTTGTGTGAATGGTGTACTTTATGTCTCAGCTCATGGACGGAGAGGATCTTTTGGCGATTTAGCATTTATGCTTTAGTACTTGCTTTAATTCATGGTACTTTTCAAGAAGTCTGACTCTTTAACTGCCTTTAGGCATTTGTTTCTTGGCATGGGATTATTTATATTTAATACACTGTTCACCTTGCTTCCTCCCACGGGTCCTTTACTATCGCTCCTTAGAACATTTTAAATGTGACGTGGATGGAGTCCCGACATAGTACTCCAGACTTTCTGAATCTGGTTTAATTCACAGGGTTTAAGCAAGACTTCAATGCACACCATATTTTCATTCGAGAGAACTGTTAGGCTGGAAGAATTCATTAAGAAATACACAGGATGACACTCGATACATTTGCTATTCTCCAAAAGACCTTAATATCCTCCAGGCAACCACAAGTTTGTTTTCTTATTGAAAATCAAGACTAAAATTAAAATGAAAGAAAATGTGATTCGAAACCACTACACAGCTTATTTATGTACACATCAGAAAGCTCAAAATGATTTAAGAAAAATAAGGTTTGAGAACCAAACCATTAACTGGCAAGTTATCCTCCCATCCCTGTAAATCTTGTAACATATACGTAGCAGGGCCAAGTTTAGCGGTGATTTGAAATGGACCTACCCATAACTGTTGGAACTTAGTGTGCTTCCCTTTCTCATCATGGGGATGATCCCATTTTAGGACAAGGTCTCCTACTTCCAAGTCCTTCTTCCCAGCTTTGTGCTTGTCAAACCATCTTTTCACTACCTCCTGCTGCTGTTGGAAACGTTCTCTAGCTTTGGATCTGGCCTCCTCTGCTCTCAGAAGATTGTATATTCTTACTTGGAGAACTTCATCATCCGACCCCCTAGACTCTTGAGCTAGTATGGAAGACGGGAGCAAGATGTTGGGGGGAAGGATGGCTTCCTTTCCGTACACAAGGGTAAAGGGTGACACTCCTATGGCATACTTAGGGGTAACTCTATTAGCCCACAGGGCATTGGGTAAGGCTGAGTGCCAACCTCGCTGGTTTTCTATGACGATCTTCTTCAGGATTCTAATGAGGTTTTTATTGGAGGATTCAGCCAGGCCATTCCCTTGTGGATAATAGTTAGCAGAATAGTGTAATTTTATCCCTTTCTCATGAGAAAATGCAGTAATCTTAATGGATGAAAATTATTTAGCATTATCAAAAACTAACGAACTTAGAACCCCAAACCTGGTCATGATATGGTCTTGTAGAAAATTGATGACTTCGTCTTCATTTATCTTGCGCAATGGAATAGCTTCGACCCAGCGGGTGAAATAATCAGTTGCAGTAAGAATATACTTGTGTAGCAGGGAGGAATTTGGCTTTATTTCTCTAATGACATCTATTCCCCATTGCTCGAAAGGCTCAATAATCATTACAGGATTTAGAGGTGCTGCTGCTCTGGGTTGTCTTCCACCACATCTTTGGCAAGTATCACATTTTATGACGTGCGCATGTGCATTCCTGAAGAGTGTTGGATAATAGTAACCGGCCCTAAGGATTTTGTGGGCTGTAGTGTCTCCTGCATAATGTCCGCCTGCCGGACCATCGTGTAATTCAGACATCACTTTCTCAGCGTCTTCTCTTTCCAAACATCTTATAAGGACTCCATCATAGTTTCTTCTGAATAATATGCCTTCTACGAGTTGGTAGGAAGCTGACTTTAGACGCAAAGCTCTTCTTTGTTTGGAACTCCAATGTTCAGGCAATACCCATGACTGCAGGTAATGTACAAGGTCTCTATACCAAGATTCAGGAGCTGTGAATAAAGGACAAACATCCATTACATGCAATTCAGCTTCATTATCCCATGCCTGTTCTTCACTATTACTGCTTCCAGTCATCAGCTTGCATAGCCCCTGACCTTTCACTATAGTGGCTGGTTTGAATTCCAAATCGTATTCTTGAAGGGCTGTCACCCAGTTGCCCCTTCTTTCTCCCAATTCCTTTTGAATGAGAAGCGATCTTACGGCTGGGTAAGGGACTATTACCTTGGTTCGATTTTTTAGTATATAAGGCCTGAATTGCTTGACTGCCTTAAATACTACGTATGCCTGTTTTTCAATGGCTGGGTAGTTTAATTCAGCCCCCTGTAGCCCAGTGCTCATGAAAGAAATTGGGATTCATCACCCCCATATTCCTTTTGCGTAAGTACGGCTGCCAATGAATCATCGGACGCAAAAGTATACATAATAAAGTCTTTGTCAAAATCTAGAATTTTAAGAGAGAGCGCATGTGCAACAACGGTCTTGATTTTACTGAAAGAATTCTTTTCGGTCTCAGTCCACTTAAACTGTGCGTTTTGCTTGACCATCTGCTGCAATGGTTTGACAGTCTGGGCAAAATCAGGCACGAATCTTCTTACAAAGTTTATTGTTCCCATGAAGGATTGCATTCCCTTCTTATTATGAGGCATGGGAATTTGTTCAATGGCCTTAATCCTTTCTGGGTCTATAGATATACCTTTCTTTGAAACTATATGCCCCAGTAACTTCCCTTCTGTGACAGCGAAAACGCATTTTTTAGGATTGAGGGAAATGCTATACTTCCAACAACGCTCGAAAATTTTCTTTAGGTGGAACGCGTGCTCCCCTCTTTTCTTGGAAAATATTGTGATATCATCAAGGTAAACCACCACACTTCATCCTATCAATCCTCGAAAAGCTATGTCCATAGCTCTCTGAAAAGTCGCCCCTGCATTAATCATCCCAAAAGGCATTCTTCTGTAGGCGAAAGTTCCCCATTTAGTTCTGAAAGTTGTCTTTAATCTGTCTTCCTCGGCTACTAGCACTTGGTTGTAACCAGAGAAGCCGTCCAACAATGAAAACATTTCAGAGCCAGAAACCATCTGTAGCAATTGCTCCATGGGAGGTACCGGGTAATTGTCTTTGTCTGAGGTGCGATTTAGATTTCTGAAGTCCACGCACAGCCTAATCTCTCCCGATTTTTTCCTAACAGGTACCAGGTTTGACACCCATTCAGAATGCCTGACTTTAAAGATAATCCAAGCGTCCAGCAGTTTCTTCACCTCGCTTTGAATTAGTGGTTCCAGCTTTGGGTGCATCTTCCTCAACGGCTGCTGATATGGTTTGACGCCTGCTTTTATAGGAATGATATGTTTGATGATATTAGTGTCATAGGTTTTTAAATCTGCATACGTCCATGCAAAGACATCTTTGTACTGTTTAAACAAACTGAGGAACTTGTCTCTTTCTGCTGGTGAACAACATTTGCCGAGGTTCACAAACTTGGGCTCCGTTTCAGTCCCTAAGTTTATTAGCTCGAACTATAGAGTTGAGCTGTGCATCTTCACATTAGCGGGTCTTCTAAATTTCTCGTTCAAGTCAAACATTTTTTCTAACGTCCTGACCCCTTTGGGAATGAAATTGTCATATTTCATTTCATCCTGATGTTCCTCATCATCGATAATGGCTCCTTTAAAAACTTCATCGTTTGTCAAGCATTCAATTATCTGCTGATCATCGTCAAATAATCGTAGGTTGGTGATCATGTCCGGTACTGAAGGCCTGAAAAGCAATTCGATAGAGCATTTGTTATTAGTGGGAACCAACCTGGCGGCTGACGTAGCTAAAAGATCAGCGGCTGCATTTTTTATTCTTGGAATTGAAACAATGTTAAACGCATGAAAACACTTAAGCAATTCCCATACCTCGTTTTGGTAAGCTTTCAAATGAGGGGAGATACAGTGTATTTGATTTTTTATCTGCTTTACAACTATTTCTGAGTCCCCAAAAACTTTTAAATTACAAACTTGTAGCTCAATCGCTTTCTTGAGTCCCTGTAGTAATGCTTCATACTCAGCTGTATTGTTAGTACACTCAAATTCTAACCTACAGGACAAGAAGTATTTATTTTTTTGTGGATCAATAAGGATGCAGCCGGCCCCTGACCCTTCTAATTTTTTTGAGCTGTCGAAATATAAAGTCTAGATAACATTATCTACTGGAAATGAATCTACTCCTACAACTAAATCTACTATTTTACAGTCAAGCTCGTCAGCCTGAGAAAAACAAAGGAGATCAGGCTGGGTGTTAGGTGTGCTGCTAGCCTCTTCCGCTTGATAATTCCCTGGTTCTAGTTCAAGAAAGTAGTTTCCCAATACAGATTCAACTGGTACATTCTTCCCATCCAATTGAGTGAAATTGTACTTCAAATGAGGTTCTCTCAAAACCTTGATCTGATTAGGACTCCCTTTGTACGGCAACCAAAGATGTGACCAATTTGTGGCGAAATACCCATTTAATTTGGCCGACCAATCTCTACTCAAGACCAAGCTGTAAGCATCTGGTATGTCAACCACTACAATGTTGATGACTTGGCGCACTCTATCATCGGATGCCAGGCGGATTAGCACGTCCTCCATTTCTCCAACTACCTTGACGTCCGTCCTATCCAACTGCACCACTTTCCACGTGGTTGGCTTGGGCTGCCCATTTATTTTCTTACATACTGATATGGGCATAACATTAATTGACGCCCCTGAATCTGCTAGACAATTGTGCACGTTATGATTAAAAATTTCAAACGTCAATAGGAAAGGTGGATGTTTGGTTTTATACTTACCTCCAGTACTAGCTTCCCCGATTTCTTCTTCCTCCCGAGGTTGATTGTCTGTGGGCAACTTCTCTTCTAATGTTTCCAATGCTTTCAACAATTTTTATTTCTGCTGAGGCACTTTGCACATTTCAAACAGCGGGACGTTTGCCTTTATCTTCTTTAAATCTTCAACAATGTCATATTCGATTAGTTGTCTAATGGACTGAGGTTTATTCGCGCTCACATTGTCTTCGTTTGGCTGAGGCGGCGTTCTGTTTTGCTTCGGATCCTGGCTGGTAATGGTAAACTCAGGAATCTGATCAACCAAGGCTTTGTCTTGAAATTTCTTTTTGATATTTCTTTGCAACCGTCGAATCTTCGGGAGCAAAATACTGTCATCACTAACCACCCCTTTGCTCCTAGTTGTTACGTTAGCCTCCCTAATATCTTTGCGTCCCTGTGTATTTTCTTCCTCTGCGTCGAGTACGGAGACAGAACTCCATAAAGACATAGTCTCTTCCTCCTGTTCCTTCGTAGAAGTGGATGCAGCATTTTCTTTCCTTTCATCATCATCTTCCTCCGTCAATCTCGAATCCAACATCTGATTCATGACCAATGTCATAGAATTTATCCATTGCGGACAGTTCTTTTCGGAATGAGGATGTTGATGGAAAGTACATAAATTTTCCATCCCTATTTCTGTCAGATTCATGGATGCAGTTTTCTGAGGAGGAGTTTGGGTTTGGTTGCTATCTTCTCTTTTCTTATAGTATGGCCTGAAAAACTTTTGTGCTTCTTTTTCCTTTTCTAAGTCTATGATCTTATTGGACAGCTTTTGCATCATTTTAGCCATGCTATCATAGTCTGGCGTCTTTTCTTCTTTAGGCTTGGTGAAAAGTAAGGTTTTTCTCCCCACACCTTTCTCTCCTGACTGTTCAGGATAGTCCTGAACACTCTCTCTTTCAGCTTCCACCACTTCTGCTTCTTCATAGGTCTCCGTCAAAGTAGGCTTGGCTCTGCCTTTTGCAAACATGGCTAAATCAGGACCCAAGGCTGAAGTATAGTATTCGATCAGTACTTTGTCTAAAGGCTTATCCGTTTCAGAAAACTTTCTCAGATATGCTGCAAACCTTTGTGTGAAGCTATGCACTTTTTCTTTTTTCTCTTTCTTCAATGCACACAGTCCTTTCATGAGGGCAGCGTGAGTCTTTTGGATGGCATACTTACTTCTGAACATTCTCTCGAAAGTATCCCAGTCCGGGATTGAATTAGCGTGCAGTCCAAAATACCATGAAGCCGCAGCTCCTTTAAGGGTATGTGGGAACAGTCTACACACCACATCTTCGTGTTCCCCAGCCCTCAGATCTTCTATCACCAAGTAGAAACTCTGTAGATGATCATCCACCAGGATTTTATCATTTGGGTCAAATTTGGGCTGTAGCTTCTCAAAGGCCTGGGGTAGGTCATGCAAGGGTGGGGTCAGATTCAGAGGTGACCTGGCTTTCCATGCAGGTGGTGGGTTTGGAGGATTAGGTGGCTAGTTGGCATTAGCTTCTGCCATAAGTCGAGGTGGAGAGTGCGGAGGTGAACCAACCAGGGTGTGAATAGGAGAAATGTAAGGGGTCTCGGGGCCTTCTTGATTCAAAGGTAGTTTAACTTCTTGTAAGGCAGTCTCTACAAGTTCTTGCCATTCTCCAACCAACACCGAGTCTTCTATTATCGGACGGTCTTTCCTCTTGTACTCTCTTCTAGGCAACTCGGGAATGATAGGCAATCCTCCAATCTTCTTTAAGTATGCCCTGGTGTGTCTTCTTAGATAATTTACAATTTCATTGCGAACAGGATATAGATGTTCTCTATTTTCTTCTTCTGGCGTTGGATTTCGTGGTCCACTACTTTCAGAACTGTAACCAGCGGAATAATCTCTGTAAAACGGGTTTCCTCAGCCAGCCATGCACTGGCGGCCCTCCTTCTAGCGCCAAAACTGTTGATGCCTGGAAATTCGCAGGTGGCAACAGTAAGGGATTCTCCCCAATCAGCGTTCCCAACTATCCCACTGACTGTTTGGAATAGGGAATCCATCCGGTTTGCGGTTCGGCTACCGTAGGTCAAGAAACAAAATTAAAGGGTTTACCGGTTGCGGCCCGGTCCACCGAGTTTTTTGTATTTTGACTTAAATAAATGATATGCAAGTGCCTAACTAAATGCAGGGTGGTCAAAATGCATGGAGCGCTCACAAAGTGATGCGCAGGTTCTTACCTTTCGTCTTGCTCACAAGCATCCAACCGGATACAAAAGAAAAAAAAAGCTAACTATCTACACTATCCCTAGGGAGCATGGTTATCATTTTGACTGAGCAATACATTATCATATACAGTAAGAAAAATCACAGATAGCTTATACTTCTCCTAAAGTACATGAACGCTTACAAATATTCAAATAACCAGATAGCCGATCATTCTAAAACAACATTTATTGCTCTTAGTGAAAATATATCCGAGAAAAACTACTGAAGAACATTTAACAAGAACGTAGGTTCAAAACATCAAATATTCTTACAGCAAATGAAATACAGCTGAAAACGAAATAGTTTCTCTTCAACATTATTCATCGAATTGCATTGGTACACTCCACTTCTTTACTCTTTCCAGCAGACAAAATTGTAGTTCACTTAGCAAAATGAAGTAGTTCCTCTTACAAGCCAACAATTACAAAATTTTCTAAGGGAAAAAGCCCTTTCTCAGTCAGGCTTCCCTTTTATTTAAACTACAACTGCTATCTCTTGGGCTTCCCTCTGCGTGTGATATTTCAGGCCCTTTCACGATTCAGTTTCCTCTCTGGTCGTTTCGTTTTCCCCATCATTTCCACAGGCGTTCACTTTCTGACAGTAACTGCTAAATTTTCCTTGTCAGCGCCTCTGTCATTAGTATATGTTGTCCTTTTCTTCTCAATACGCGGCCTCAGCGATCTATGGGATTCTCTCTGCATATAAATTTGGTGCATTATCCACTAAATTGAGATCTTCAGCATCTAAAATTCCAAATCATAATGAAAAATCCACAATGGGCTGGCCTGGTTCATCCGGGCGAGAACTCGCGGCAACATCGAATCGGCGGTCGGGCGATATTTGGATCGGGTGGGAAGAGGCTCCTGCATCGGATGGTGAAAGGCTTCAGGGGCCGCAACGACGGGAGGGCGTAAGAACCAGGTAAGTGACAACATGAGCGACACAAGCAATCGGACGGCGGAGAGGAGTGGATCAGAGGATAGAATGCTCTTCCACCCGCAACGGCAGACGGAATGCAGGTCAGAGACAGGTGATGACGAGAAGAAAAATTTCGGGTGGGGGACAGCAGGTCGGACGTCGGATGATACCTGGATCGGAGGCCAACTCCCTCCTCCCGACCGCAATGGCGGGCGAGCAGAAACTCTAGAGCAAGTGATTTAAACCACCAAAACGGGTGTCGGATGAAACTACCATCGGGCGGAAAGTTTGATCTGGGAGCCGCGACGGCGGGTGAGATGGAGCTCAGCATCTTCTGAAAGAGACCCGATCCAAAGAGAAAACCAACAGTGCTAGGATTAATTTGCAGCCAAAAAATCATTTTTTTCGTTAAGGCAAAAATCAATGTTCTATGGGTGGTAAACAACCAGACACGACTCGAACTAAACTGTACGCGGAAAACAAATTAGCAGGCATCCAATCTTCAAAATAAAATGAACAGATATGCTTCGAGGGTGCCAAGCCTTTTACAATCAATCCAAGCAAACAATGAAGAGGAGGGGTCCCAGAATTTGAGTAAAATAAATTCGGGGAGAAACGTTGCGGTAGCAACAGGTCCAAAAAAAATATTCATTTCATAAGGATTCTGAACAATTGTATTGATGTTGTGTGTTAACCAGAGAGCATAATACTGATAGTTTAGTGGAATCAAATCCTCTAGCAGATAGTTTAGCTCGAGCGACTATGTTGTTTGCAGGTCAATGTTCATTGAATATTTAATGAGGTTTGAGACTTCTTGGCAACCTTTCTCCTTCATTAGGAAGCTTTCAATTTTTTACTTTTACAGAGTATGTTATAGCCATGCACTCATCCATGGTTGCCATTTGCTTCCATCAAGCTTTTAAGAAGAAGTTGTATTCCTCGTTTCCTGCACCCCAAACAAATTGAATTGACGACTGCAAAATTCAACTACAGTTTCTCTGGAAACAATGAAATAGAAGTTGTAGCAGCTTTTACCTATTATGTAAGGAAAGGTTCTCCATCCTCCCACCGTCCTGGGTTCTTCGTGTTTCTTCTTCTCATCTGCAACTTCTTCAGCCTTGTCGCTGCCGGCCGCCCGTCCAAAGGTTGCAAAGCACAAATTGAAGTGATAATATGCAACAAAACTATGATGCCTGCGTTCATTCCATCGAGGCCTGGCAGATTCATAGAGTTGCAGAGCTTGGGCTTCTGTTCTCTATTCTGTCATGGCCATATTGGCTTGCCACTAGCGTGAACTTACTCACATAGTTTTAGTTTTACAGTTTTTCCGCAAACATCCGCCCTTCTCTCTTGTGATGTTCGTAATGAAATTCAGGATTTTAAGTAGGTAGAGCTCTGTGCTTGTCAGTGTGTCAGTGCCGAATATTTACAACCGACTTTTGCTACTGTCATTACTATTTGTATGTTAGTCATTGTGGAATATTAGATCCTCTAATGTCATAATCTAATCTATTTGCTCTTGCCTTTTGGTACTGTCATTATTTTGGTACTTTCATTACATAGTAGAGATGTTGATTCTTCTCAATGCTTGGAAGAAATCAAAAAGTCTATTGAAGATACATATGAGTACTTTGATGTTGCTGATTCCATTTGGTGGGAGTCTTTTTTCATAGAGCAGAGTGACATAATTTCAAACTCTACAAATGGAGATATATTTTTGAAGACTCCATTTGCTTGGCCACAAAGTTTATCAAATGAAAACGAGGTAACAAATGTTGAACCTCGAGCTGTTGAGTTTTCTCAAGTAGAGGAAAGAGAAATGTATATTGGCTCTAGAAGATCATCCACAAAGCGTCGAGAGATGGAAGACCTTTACAGGGGCTCAGTACAAGATATCAAGGAGGGTTGCATGATTGCAGTTTTGGCTATAGATGATCCACATCAATATCCATTCTGGATTGCAAAAGCTATGAAGGTCAATAAAGAAAATGAAGAAGTAGTATCAGTAGAAGTACAATGGTATGCAACAGATACACACCCATTTGATGGTGTGTACAAGGCAGAGATGGTGGTTGAGAAAAAGGTTTGCAGAAAGAGAAACAGAAAGGGTCAAAAAATAAATCACCGCCGCATTGACATCTTGAAATTAGAGGAAGTTGATATACTTGTTTATGATTTCAAGTTGACAAAGAAAGACACTCTCCGCTCCAAGACTATAGAGATTATCAAGAGGTTGCTGCCACAGCCAGAAGTTGCAAGATGGGAGTCTGTTAAACCAAGCCGTAGATCCCGAAGTAATATGACATCTGAAATGATGGGCATAGATGTAGACTTAGATGGTACGCCCATTGATAATAGAGAAGAGTACGGGTCATCTACATCTTCATCAAGTCCTTCATCTGCAGAAAATGTAGATTCTGATGGGGTGTCAGAATCCATGGATGAATTTGAAGAAGCAGTGTAGATGCTTTTTATTAGTATGATTTTTTTAATTGAAACTCTACAGGAGTTTTTGATGATGGGGTGTCATAATCCATGGATGAATTTGAAGAGGCAGTTAGATGCTTTTTACTAGTATGATTTTTGTAATTGAAACTCTAGAGGAGTTTTTGAATATTTATATGAACCATTTGTTCTTGTATGGTCTAATATATTATCTCATTATGAATCACATCATAATTTCTTTGTTTCTATATGGTTATAATGGTGAAATTATTAAAGAAATTTGTTTTTTCTTTAATATGCAATTTTCCAAAAAGTTGTAATTTATCTCTTCACGAATTTTTCTTTTTTTCCAATTTAAGGTTGATTTTAAAGTTTTGTTAAACAACAATATGGGATGTTTAGTCCATGGCTCTATTTTTTACCCTAAAAAAAAAACGTGTATACTGGTATCAACACTTTTCTATTTGGGGGGTGTTTTTGGTGTTTTTTTTGCAAAAATCATCGTTTTTATGGGTAGAGTTCTCGTTCATAGTATATAGTTCTCGTTTCATAGTATAAGTGGTTAGAAGACTTTCCAGATTAGTGGCATCTCTTATATGCTACCTCCTTGATCGTGCTATTGTTCATGATATTTCATCTCTCATGACTTGATTCCAGTATATGTCAGACATTTCCAGCCATTATGGAGATCTTGATCTGTTATATATCTTTATCCATTATGGAGATCATGGTACTTTGTATATCTTCATCATGGAGATCCTAATCTATGTATATTGTACGTGGCGATGATCACTTATGTGATATCTTGTACCATGCCTATTCAAGGCCATTGTACTATTATGTATCTGGGATTACTATATGTATTTTAGTTATGTGCAGAGTTATATCATTGTACTATGCTGGTTGGGTGGCTGGTCTTCCATTTGGGACCCTTCATCACTCCACTTCTGGGATGGACTTATAATGTATTTCGGCCATTGTATGACCCCTCTGACCTCACACATTAGGGGGCATCTATTATAGCTGATTTTACCACTCTAGGTGAATCACACTTTGTATGGCCTTCCCCTGTCCCACTGCAGACTCATTAGACCTCGTGGACCATTTTTTATCCTTTTATGTTTCCTTGACCATCCCTAAAAACATGTGAAAATTGATACACACGAATTTTAAACCTATAATCGCGTATATAAGTGGGTTTGACCCCTAAAACTGCGTACATTGGGATGTGTACAAAATCCAAATCCTTTTGGAGTTTTCCTTGACATGGATCCGACTCACTTGACTCCTGGCCTTCCCTATGCCTTGAGATCACTCATATTTGAACTTTCATTACCCCTTTGAAAAACTATATAAGAAACGCTATGGTACATTGAAGTCATATGAGAGAATTAAGAGCAAATAAACTATAGTCCATTGTTGCCGGAACTTATGCTTGAGTCTGCATCCCTTTGTCCCATGGAGCACTTTTGTGTTCTTCCCAATCTTGCCTTTTGCTTGTGAGCTTGCTATCGAGAGATGGAGGATTGAGGTGGTGGAGGCCCAAGTGGGGGATTTAGTTTCTCTGGTTCGCAGACGTGCCGACAGAGGTTGTATCTATTGTAATCTTTGATTTATAGTAATAGAAATATCTTTTCCTATCCAATAATGTGTGTTTGAATGAATATTTTATCCATTGGATTATTTCAAATGCTTGTACATTGTTGATTGTATACACTATAATAGATCTAACACCATGATATATAGTATGCTTATATTGTTTACTTGTTGTTGAGGAAGTAATTTATCAATTCAAGTTAAAGTTGGAAGGCTCAATGGGGTTCTACTTCAACTGTCTGAAATAAGGTACAAGGTCTGATCCTTTAGTGTTAGATATTTACTTTCTATTGCATCTTGGAAAAGATTGATTTCTGGAGTCAAGCTGTCTGTTGCGGTACCCCAAGCCATAGGAATTTCTCTCCGTAACAGTTTTCTAGCCTAGTAGACCTAACCATCTACCTGATGACCTTTATGAACAAAGTGTCGTAAGTCTAGGGATCACAATATGTGATACCTTGGGAAAAATGTTAACAAATATTATATTATTATATATTTTATACAAAGTATGTATAAAGAGTACACCTAGTAATAATATTAATAATGTGAGAAAGAAGGAAAAGTTCCATCTATTACTATTATTGCTAAGATAAAAATTAAATAGTATAATACCTATAAAAGTCCAATTAAGAACTAGCTAAAAGTTCCTAAGTTAAAATATTAAGAGTACTAAATGAGATAAAAAAAAAGTTTAAATCAAGAAATGAAACGAATCTTGATTTAATTGCCCCTTTGACTAAAATGTCTGCTTATAAAGTCCCAAGCCAAAGAGAGGCTTAGGGAGCTCATGACATATTTTTCCAGTCATTATTCTTCCTGCTAATTCTCAAGAGAGAGTTCTTGGAGAATATTTCCCTAAGAGGAAGAAGGAGAACTGATCTAGACCTGATATACAAACTAGGGCAGCCTCACCTTAGGAGCTCTAAGCTACTTGCATGTTGGAACCAGCTCAGGGGTATCCAGATTTAAACCAGGAATGGTTCTGGGTCACGGTTGGGTGGAACATGGTAGTTTCCAACTGATTTGGTCATCTAATACAGAGGTCAGATCTTCCAATGAATTGTTAATGCTGGTTAATTGAGTGTGCATGTTTCAACCATTAAAGGAGCTTCAATTTTCACGTATGAGGTTCTGGACTGACTATTTCATTTTCTAGATTATGTGCTGGCTAAATTATTCAAGGTTTTATATTATATGTTCTAACCCTATATGCTTTTGTTTTCCAGGACAAAATTCTTTAAAGGGTTTCCATTTTAAATTATAAACCTGAGGCTGTAATTTGTTTTCTATGCTAGATTTATCTAAGGTTATTGTTCCTTTATCTTACCTCTGTAATCTAAATCCCACTTTAAATATTTATCAAGGATTTTGTGCTTTTAGTTTTACTTTTGTCCTATCTTTGCTTCTTAAACTGTGTTTCCCTACAAACTAGGTATTATTTTCATATTAAGTACATAGTTTTTCATTGGCCTGTATACTCTACTGACAGATTTCTTATTGTCAGCACATGCATGTTATAATTAGAAAGACCCATTTAGATTTAGGTTTCATATCTAGAATAATGATACAAAACAATAAATCTATTAAATAGAACCTTATATATATATATATATATATATATATATATATTAACAGGTATGAAATAGAAATATAATTCTAATCTATCAACACTATAATTAAATGTAAGAATAACTTTTAAACATCACATACTAGAGCTAAGATAAGAACCAGGGAAGATCCTTCAAGGTCTGTATCAATAAACTTATGCCAATAACCAAATAATTCCCATTAAAACAAATATTATCATAATCAATTAATAGACCATGTATCAAGAACATCCATTGGTCCATGATCTATTTCTTTTCCTAATAACTATATCTACAAAAGTATGCACAGTAGTGATTATTATCATCATCCTAAAATATTGCATAAACAATAAACCAATCCGTCTAAACTTTGCAATCTGCATAATAAAAATTGTATGCCATAAATTTAAAATCCCAACATAATAAAAACACAATATTATTACATACACAGTAATCACATAAAACCACCTAATTTTACAAGAGATTGCAGGATCGAATCCTGTGTGCACTTAAGCTCCAAATTGCAACCCATACAAATAATAAACTTTCATTACAGTAAACGACCTAGGATCGAATCCTGTAGGGTCTTTAAACTTTATAACACAGCCACACTTTACGAGTTAAGCACATGCTATAAATCAAATGTAAATTATTACACAAAGCTCATAAGACCCTTTATAAATTATATACATTGTAATCCATGGCCTCAACCCCATACGTAAACAACCAGTCAACCAAAACAATTATTCAAATGCTTAAAGCCTTGTCAACAAATTAACCTACAACAGCGATTGCCAACACAGGGTTTACTACCACGGTCTTCATTATTTTTCAATACACATTAAAAATGAAGAGTAAGTATGCACCCATAAATGGTATCGTAGTTACAATGGCGAGTGCTGACTCCATTCACGATGTGGCCCCAAAAGCCATCAACGCTGACTATTAGTCACTCTTTTAAACAACACAACCAAACGAAGGTGAATGCCACATAAACCACAAGAATAATAACCATGGAATGAAACGCAACAATATAATAACATCAGTGTAGCATAAATTTAGACACATAGTCTTAATAAAGCCATCATCAAGTTTACACATTCGCTAAAATTATCCATTTAACCATTGCAAGCAATGGTGCTATCCATTTACATATAAATTAAACAATAAAAGTATTGATACATAGTCATTGCTTACAAAATGGCACCATTGCAAGCAATGGTGCTTCCGATGACCAAAATCATAAACCAAAATACTAATTATAAAATACACATAGAGCCCATCAAAGGTACAAAGGTTCTCTTCGCTGCTAAAACCACCAGTTTAAATACATTCCAATACATTATAAACTTAGGCCTGAAGTCCATCAAAACCCCACAACAAACCCAAAGTCTATCGCTACACAAAACACAGAGTTCTTAAAGACACAGTCTAACCCCAAATCAAACGCATCTATTGGAACCAGACTCAATCAAACCCCAACCAACAATGAGTTAAACTTAGTCTTAACCTTGAAGCCAAGAGGTGACAAGTAATGAATTGTTAACAGGATTACCGTAAAGAAATGGATTTTCCCACGACTGCAAGTTGAGCTACAAAACACACCTCTCCTCGCCATCCCTGTAACCTACAAACACAAAACAATAACATTTATGAGAATTATGAATCGTTGAACAAGCTATGAAAAACCACAATGCTGCAAACCCAAATGTTACCATACATGTCATTATCATGGAGGTCACATTCTCCATACTACATAGGAGAAAAGGGTAAGCAGCTAAGCTGCAAATGACCAGACCCATCATGGAGCCAAGCCCTAAGTTGGGATGCCACACTTTGCAACGTGCATTAAAGGAACCAACCTGTTGTCCATTAACAACCCCCAAACCCACTTCTCTGTATTTCATGAGCGATTTAATATCACATGTCTCCATTACATGTGATGGAATAAAACCATGACGCAACATTTAAACATAGGCTTTAAGCCCTAAGTCCATGGCATACAATAATAACAAACAATGTAATAGGATAGGGCTGCAAATACAATGTAATACCTCGGTTTTGACCCCATTTGCATTAAAAGGTACATGATGTATATATTGTAATTAATCGTGGTGTGGAGCTAAAGTAAAAATCCCCACCATCAATTTGGGTGTGTTATATTTCGGCGATTGGAATCGTTTCCAATGGTATATCGTGCTATCCGACACATTATACTTTTGGCATCATGTAAATATGCAAAATTAATAAAAAAAACCCACAACCAGCTATGGCAGTGCAACGATAATGAAAAGGGCATGCTTTCCTAAGGATAAGGGGGGGATTATTAAACCTTGGGCCTATGGGGAAAATCCATGTGTCAACTGTTAAACCCATGATATTAGTTGGGGTAGTTATTGCTGAGTAGTGGTGGGTGTTGTAGGCTTGTCATTCCTTGCCCACATGCCCACTCCACCAGCAGAATCTTCATATTCATGTCGCGTTGGTAGAGAAGCAACCTTCCCATTCTCTCCACTCTCCCACGACTTCATTCTGGCATTCACGGACATATTCCATGGTGTCTTCTTGCACATCCTCACACAGGGACATGATTCTCTCCTCATGCACATGCCTAAGTATGGGAGTTTTACTCATGTAGAGAGGGAAGTGTGGCCTCCCATTCGAGTGTGGAGCTTGAGCGATTTACCCATCAGGTTGTGTTCTTCCTATGGTTCTCATTCACGATTTTTCCTTATGTAGTAGCCATTCATGCTCGGGGGCTTTGTGTCTATGTGTTCCTTATTGATTTCAGCTGTGGATGTATGTTTCCTTATCGATTTGTGAGATTGGGCTGTTGTTCTTCCCCTGATTTGTGGGTTGTTGTCATTCTCCCCAAGATCTGTGATTTGTTGTGGCTTTCCACACGTTGTTCATTTGCTAGGGGAGAAATTATATTTTGGGTTTATACTGAGTTGTTTTGGCCATGCTAGGGCCAAGAACAACTCTGAATTGCCTTGCTTGGCTTGAGCCGCGTTCACCGTTTTTGGGTTGTTACCCTGTTTCCTTTTGTTCTCTTCACAAAGCTGTGAATTACTTGTTTTATTGCGGGTATGCAGTGGTTGTCCTTCGGACTGTGTGGAGTAGGATTGAAGGATGGGTATGCTTGAGAAACTTGGTGTTTGGGAGCCACTCAGATAGCATTAGATGGCTGGATTTATTCTCCACAACCCCTGAATAGCACTGGAAAGGGAAGTCAGGGCCTGAGGGACTGTGAAGCAGAGAAGGGAATGATTCCTAGTGTGGGGTGTGTGTGGGTGTTTTAGGAGTTAGGCTAATCCTGAGTGTGGATGTCCTCAGCTCCTCAATGAGCTCACCAGCTTAGGATTCATCCTTTCCTAGCTCCTTGGTGGCCTAATAAACCCAACTGTGTTGACTTGGCTATTTTGTGAATCCTTGGCTATGTGTAAGCCTACTTGTTCCTTATTCCTTGAGAAATCATGCCTAGCATGGGGGTGGTAGTGTTGCTGAGATATTGATGAGCACAATGGCCTATGGTTGGGTGTAACATTGCAGCAACGTAGCTGGTTGCGAGACGAATTCTTTATAAGATGAGTATTCTTGACCATTTCGTCTCTGCAATTATATTTATTGTTAATGAATTATAATGAACATGTTGAATTTTGAATGAATGTATGTTTGCTTCCGCTGTATATGTGAATGATTATGCATCTTAGCATGTTTTATGTTTTAAGCATTTTATTTCAGCATTTTATGTATATTCATGTTCATGGGGTGGTTTTCCCAGATGGTTAATGATAAGGGTAGCGTCCTCTTCACCGGTCGGAGAGTCGGGGATGTTATAGAGTGGTATCAGAGCTTATGTTGTAGCATGGGCCTGAATGGGCCGTGAAGACGTAGTGATAGAGCCATCATTGCAGCATGGGCCTCAGAGGGCCATGAAGAATCATCTAACAGAGGTAGGTTTCCCTCTTCCTAGTAGAAATTAGAAAATTTTGTTAAAAAAAAGTTTTTTCCTAGTGCCGAGCTTGTCGGATCATCGAAGGACTAAGAGGGAAGCTCCTCCGATATAGCGGACAATTTAATTAGAAGGCCACCCGATGATGGACTGGAGAAAGTAATTTCTCAAAAAAAATTCTAAGTGTAAGACTGTCGGATCATCGAAGGACTAAGAGAGAAGCTCCTCCGATACGGCAGACAAATTAGTCGGAAGGTTGTCCGATAAAAAAGAAGCTCGACGTCGGCGGAAAATAGATAAGAAAGTAGCAAATACCGCGGCGGAGATCTCTGGAATACCACCGAACATCACCGTAGTTTAGTGGATGGCGTAGCTGATAAAGCAGTGAACATTGGTGGAAGAGAAAGGAAGTTTTCACAAAAAAATAGATGTTGAGGCTGCCGATACATCAGCAAAAGAAAGGAGAAAGAGGAAAAACAATTTCGAAAATTTTTCCAAGTATTGAGACCATTGACGATCGGCGAAGCCTAGTTGATTGGATTGGTGAATGTTAGTGGATGGGACCGCCGAAACATTGGCCCCTTTTAGCTAGAAGGGATTCGGATACCATCGATGGAAAATAGGTGAAGGCCAAGCTGCAGTTTCGGCAAAGATCTCCTGAAGATCGCCGAAACATCGGCGAGAAATAGGGGATGAAGGCGCCGATGTGACGGCGAGAGTTAGTGGATGGGAGCACCGACGCGGAGGAAATCACCAAAAGGAAGCTGAAATGACAGAGGAAGTTAGTTGATCAAGGAGTCGATGTGGCGGCGGACAAGGAAGGAAATTTTTTGAAAATTTTTCTAAGTGCAGAAAACATCGAAAAATTTTAGTTGATGAGACCGCGAGGGATGATTTCAGGGGCGAATTTTAGCCCAGTGGGCTATTTTTCCATGTTTTTCTCCCAAAAACCATTCGCAATTTTGCATTTTTTGAAGCCCTGTTCCGCCCAATTTTGATGGGGTAAAATGTTTTCACCCCAAAAATTTCCAAATTATTATATAAACGATATAAAATCCTTGGAAACTAAAATATTTTTTGAAAAATATCGCCAATCATTTTATAGTTGGTGTTTTCAGAATTGGTAATATTCGCCAACATTTATACACTTTTAAATAAGTATGGTTCCTTAAAATCATCCTTGGAGACCACCGATGAACGTCATCGGAAAACGTTAGGGGTTTGGACCGCCAATGCATCAGATAATATTAGAGGATTGGATTGCTGACATGTAAGAAGAAATTAGTTTATGGGTCCACCGATGTGTTGAGAGAATTTAGTTGTTTTGAGCGGCGATGGACGCCGGAAAAGTTTAGTTGTTTGTGAGTCTGCCATTGCGGTTGTCAATTGGACTATCACTCCAATGATTAGAGTTTTCAACCGCCGATAGTGCTTCAGTCGCTGACATAGCAGAGAAATTTAGATTTGAATCGTTGACACATAGTTCTTAGAGTTTCCAACCACTGATGAGTTTTATGGTTTGTGAAACCAACAGTTGGTTTGTTTCCCACCGTTGTGGCCACCTAAGGACTATCCACCCAATGAAGAGTGCTTTCAATTGCCGATATAGCATTATGGAGTTATTTTCCTTGCTGATGCCGTAGTGGATAACAATTATGATCATCGATATACAATAGTCCTTGGCATTGCCAATAGTAGTCCAGAAGCTTAGATGACTAAGGATTTGATACATCGGAAAGTTCTAGATGATAGGCCCACCGATGAGCGCCAGAGGAAAATTGTTGTTGGGATTACCGAAGTGTCAAAAAATTAGTGGGGAAGAGATCCGATTGGGAAAAATAATTTGGGTTTTTTCCAGTGGGATTTCTCAGTGAATTTCAGTGGATTTTTCAGCAGATTATCAATGGATCACAGGGCTGAAAAGGAAGAAAATTCTAGGTGTCTGAAGTTGGCAATTCGGACTAGAATACAGTTGTTTGTAAAAGTGTATAATTTTTGGTGAAAACGTCATTCTAGAAGTGGTGTGGTTTTCACATCCAAAGTCATAATGGAGCATGGGGATAGGCATTGGAAAGCTTATCCAATAGGGAACAAGGGAGAATCACCAGAATTTGAATGAGGAGCAGAAAAGTACTAGTGGTTGTTTGAAAAAGAAATGTGTTGTTGTCAATATGGACAATCCGAGGATTGCATGCCTAGAGATAGCAAAGACCATGAAGTTGAACCAACTATTATGCGGAAGAGGAATTCCAAGCAAAGATGAGGGTTTTGAAAAGCCTTAAACCCTCTCTTGCTAACTATATTATATTTTATAAGCTTGTGTACATAGAAATTATGGCATGGGGATGCTGAAAATGCATGGGGATATGCTTGGGTGCATAGGATATTACATATTAGTAAAAGTAATGAGAATTATACATTTATAATGAACCACTAATGGTAAATATTGCATTGGTGTTGGCATTAGTGGAAAAACCAATGACAACATGAGCATGGTTGAATATGTTGCTAATGCTCATGAATGTGATCAGCAACCCTATGGAGAAAGGGATAAGGCCAAAAATCCAGGATCAAAAGTTGGTGAGCAATTTCTGCAATATCCTGCAAGAGACCAACCAAACTGGTAATGTCAAGGGTGTAATTAGGATCCATGCAGGTAATGGTTTAATTATGACAATTGCATGGAGTGGTAAAAGCAAGAGGTCTCATACCATGTGATTATCTAAAATTTATACTACATTCATATAGAAATGTATCATGCCTGTATATGTTGTTATGAGCTTAGTAACCCAAATAAAGTAAGTACCGATGGTCTTGATCATGGTAGGACATCCTATATCAAGTAGTCATGGTTAGGCCCTAGTACATTTGAATGAATCGTATTCCTGAATCAATGCAAGGTAGCATTGAGTGGATATGCATTAAGAGATTTTATAAATCTTGTAGTTATGCATCGAATGGATGCATATGAAAAGTTTGAGTAAATGTTGTAAATATGCA
>LPNX011236214.1:235985-254175 GCA_001517045.1 Pseudotsuga menziesii
ATACCATGCCAATTGGGCAATTAATTGACTAATTTTAATGCCTATATTATGCTTGGTCTAACAGAATTTCAATGATGCATCTCATAGGTGAGAAAAGTGAAATCCAGTTGTGCACATTGATCATGGCAGCAGACCAAAATCTATTGGAATTGGCTGCAAGTCTCCTTCATACAATTTCCAAGACCCAAGAAAATCTTGGAGAGATGCTCAAGATACAGAAAAGGCAGAATGGGATGAACCACCATATTTTGCAAGACTCTATTGTCTGCAAAAAGAGGTAAAAATACTTATGGGAGAAATCCGTAAAGGAAAGAAAAGTGGATCTATGATGGGGCATTCGTCCAATCGGTCCATTAAGAAACATTCTAGGCATGAAGACTCAAAGGAAATTGAGCAGGTAAATATGAAGCAGCCAACAAGACGTTGGAAATGCGGGGAACATCGTTACCAATGAGACTTTCCAATGAGGGAACATTAAGAGGGTAGCAGCCACAAAGTTCCTAGACTTGGGGATGAGCCAAAAGCTAAGAACCAGCAGGAGAAGCTCGTGGAAGCCAAAGGGCTTGGTCCTAAAATTTCAAAGTAAATAATTAAATGTAGGACAGATCTACAAAATTTTAAAACTTTGGATGTGTAAATTGTATATGTATTCCTAAGTATTGGAACACCGAGGACAGTGTTATTCCAAGGGGGAGGGGATTTTAATACCCCGGTTTTGACCCCGTTTGCATTAAAAGGTACATGATGTATATATTGTAACTAATCGTGGTGTGGAGCTAAAGCCAAAAGCCCCACCATCGATTTGGGTGTGTTATGTTTCAGCGATTGGAATCATTGCCGATGGTATATTCTGACATCTGGCACATTATAGTTTTGGCATCATGTAAATATGAAAAATTAATCAAAAACCCACAACTAGCTATGGCAGTGCAATGATAATGAAAAGGGCATGATTTCCTAAGGATACGGGGGGGATTAGTAAACCTTGGGCCTATGGGGAAAAGCCATGTGTCAGCTGTTAAAAACTTGATGTTAGTTGGGGCAGTTATTGCTGAGTAGTGGTGGGTGTGGCAGGATTGTCAGTCCTTGCCCACGTGCCCACTCCACCAGTAGACTCTTCATCTTCACATCGCGTGGGTAGACAAGCAACCTTCCCATTCTCTCCACTCTCCCACGACTTCATTCTGGCATTCACGGCCATATTCCATGGTGTCTTGTTTCCCATCCTCATGCAGGGACGTGATTCTCTCTTGACACATAGGTCTGAGTACGGGATTTTTACTCATGTAGAGAGGGAAGCGCAACCTCCCATTCGAGTGTGGACCCTGAGTGATTTACCAATCGAGTTGTGTTCTTCCTGTGGTTCTCATTCATGATTTTTCCTTGTGCATGAGCCATTCATGTTCAGGGGCTGTGTGTTTGTGTGTTCCATACTGATTTCAGCCATGGATGTATGTTTCCTTACCGATTTGTGAGATTGGGCTGTTGTTCTTCCCCTGATTTGTGGGTTGTTGTCATTCTCCCCAATATTTGTGGTTTGTTGTGGCTTTCCCCACGTTGTTCGTTTGCTCGGGGAGAAATTATCTTTTGGGTTGCGACTGAGTTGTTTTGGCCACGCTATGGATAAGAAAAAATCTAAATCTCCTTACTTGGCTTGAGCTGCGTTCACTATTTTTCGGTTGTTACCTTGTTTCCTTTTGTTCTCTTCACAGAGCTATGAACTGTTTGTTTTACTGTGGGTATGCAGTGGTTGGCCTTCGGACTGTGTGGAGTAGGATTGATGGATGGCTATGCTTTAGAAACGTAGTTTTTGGGAGCCATTCAGACAGAGTTAGATGGCTAGCTTTCTTCTCCACAACCCTTGAAAAGCACTAGAAAGGGAAGTTAGGGCCTAAGGGACTGTGAAGTAGAGAAGGGATGGATTCCTGGTGTGGTGTGTGTGTGGGTGTCTTAGGAGTGGAGCTAATCCTGGGTGTGGGTGTCCTCAGCTCCTTAATGAGCTCACCAACTTAGTATTAAGCCTTTCCTATATCCTTAATGACCTGATAAACCCAACTGTGTTGACTTGGATTTTTTGTGAATCCTTGGCTATGTGTAAGCCTGCTTGTTCCTTATTCCTTGAGAAATCATGCCTAGCTCGAGGGTGGCAATGTTGCTGAGAGATTGATGAGCATGCTGGCCTATGGTTGGGTGGAACATTGTAGTGACATAGCTAGTTGCGAGACGACTTCTTTATGAGATGAGTATTCTTGACCATTTCGTCTTTGCAATTATATTTACTTTTAATGAATTATAATGAACATGTTGAATGATGAATGAATGTATGTTTGCTTCCACTGTGTATGTGAATGATTATGCATATTAGCATGTTTTATGTTTTAAGCATTTTATTTCAGCATTTTATGTACATTCATGTTCATGGGGCGGTTTTCCTGGATTGTTAATGATAAGGGTAGCGTCCTCTTCACCGGTCAGAGGGCCGAGGACGTTACATCCAAGCACTAGCAATCAATGATCAACACCTTCCATTAAGATTTATAAACAAGTTATCTGTCACCAACTATACGTGCACATAAACAAGATAAGAATGCCTTAATTTGATAGAACTAAGTAAGCCCGTTGCATCACGTATAAATTGTTACCTCTCGAGGTCAGAAGGGAAAACTAGTCCCTCCACTCCACCCTTTTGTTTCCAAGAACAAAGTTAAGTCATAAACATGTAAACGACCGCAAGTGCATGCTATAATCAATGAAGTACATAATCAAGTATCTAACATATACAACAATACATAACTGTAATAATATAGTAATCAACCATTCGACATCATAAGTAAATAGAAATAATCATAACTAAAAGTAAGGAAGTAGGACATAAGAACAACATACGAAAAAAAAATAGTACAAATAGAGTACGACACATTCCACAAGTTCAATAATATCCAACATAGGTAGTTTTGACTAGCCTAATAATGTTTTTTATTTCAATTTTTGGGGACATTACAACAAATCACCATTTTTTTTCACCAATTCACACAAATTCCATGGGATAATTTCTTATACACTAAATATTGCCAAAACTGACCAAAGACTATATAAAATCATTATAAATTTGAATTATTTTACAAAAATATCACCAAACATTTTATGGTTGGAAATTTAAGAATTAGTAAGCTTCACCAAGGTTTCTACACTTCAAAAAAGATATTGGTCCTTCATATTTTCCTTGGGGGTGTGTTAGGTAGTTGTGGGAGAGAAAGAGAGGTGGGGGTTAGGTGTAAGTGGAGTATGGGAGAGAGATAGTGAGAGAGTGGGTTAGAAAGGGTTATGGGGAATAGGGGAGAGAGAAAGAGTGATTGGGGGAGGAGGGTAGAGGTACGTAGAGTTGGATAAAAGAGAACTTTTTTGTAAGAATAATGCATGCACAATATCCTTTTAAAAAATAAGTGTGATTTTTAAACTAGGACATGCATGTGGTATGTATCACTAAAACGACAGTGCATTATTATTAAGATATTATTTCACTCAGGAAAAATAGTTGAGAGGGGGTTGGGAATGGTCAAAGGTTTTAGGGTTTGGGGGAGAGAGGGGCTGTAATACCCTGGTTGTGACCCCATTTGCATTAAAAGATACATGATGTCTATATTGTAATTAATCGTGGTGTGGAGCTAAAGGAAAAATCCCCACCATTGATTTGGTTATGTTATGTTTCGGCGATTGGGATTGTTGCCAATGGTATATCGTACTATCCGACACATTATAGTGTTGCCATCATGTAAATATGCACTTTAATTAAAATGAATCTAAAACCAGCTACGGTGGTGCAACGATAATGAAAAGGGCATGATTTTCCTAAGGATAGTGGGGGGGATTATTAAACCTTGGGCGTATGGGGAAAATCCATGTGTTAGATTGAACTTATTTGGTTGTCACCCACCCTTTTTGTCTTACTCACATTTCCCTATCTTATAATCCAACTACCACATTAAACCCCTGATGTTAGTTGGTGTAGTTATTGGTGGGTAGCGGTGGGTGTGGCAGGACTGTCAATCGTTGCCCACATTCCCACTCCACCAACAGAGTCTTCATCTTCATGTTGTGTGGGTAGAGAGGCAACATTCCCACTCTACACTCTCGCACGACTCCATTATTTGATGGATGATTCCATTCTCCATGCTCTGGCTCATCCTCCCTTCACACACAGGGTGGGGATTGGTTCTCCTCACGCACATGTTGGAAAAATTCATTGTTTTCCTCACGCATGGGTCGGGGGGGATTGTGTTCTCACATGGTGAGCTGGAACAATGGCCTGAGAGGCACAATTTATGCTGTGTGTATTTTTTTCCCCTACCAATTTTGTGGTCTACGTATGTGTTTCCCCTATCTAGGCTGAGAATTGGATCTTCTCCTCCATTTCGGGTTGTGTTTTTTTCTCCTGTTGCTTCAGTATTGGGATTGGGGATGTTGCTTTCCCCACAACTTGTTTGTTGCAGTTTCAGTTACGTTTTGAGCAGCTATGGGTTCTTATTGGGTAATTTTTTCCACGATACGGCCAAGAATGACTTAGGAACCGAAATTCCCTTTTCTTCATATTATTGTGAACTGCTTGTTTTACTGCGGGTATGAAGTGGTTGGTATTCAAACTGTGTGGAGTGGGATTGAAGGCTAGGCATGCTTGGGAAACCTGGTGTTTGGGAGCTACATAGACAGAGTTAGAGGGGTGGCTTCCTTCTCCCCAACCCTTAAATAGCACTGGAAGGGGAGTCAGTGCTGGAGGGACTATGAAGCAGAGAAGGGACTCATTCCTGGTGTTGGATGTGTGTGGGTGTCTTAGAAGTCAAGCTAGCTCTGGTGTAGGCATCCTTAGCTCTTCAACAAGACTACCAGCTTAGCCTTTTGTTCTTCCCAGCTCCCTGATGGCCTGATAACCCAATTGTGTTGACTTGCCTGATTGTGTACCTTTGGCCATGTGTGTGAGCCTGCTTGTTCCTTATTCCTTAGGGAAATCATGCCCAGCTTGGGGGTGGCAGCGTTGCTAAGAGATTAAGGAGCACACTAGCCTATGGTTGGGTGGAACATTGCAGCGATGTAGCTGGTTGCGGGATGAGTTCTTTACAAGATAAGTATTTGTGACTATCTTCATCTTTGAAATTATTTGATGTTTACTGAATTATGATGAACATGTTAAATGATAGAATGTATGGTTTTCTTCCACTGTATATTAAATCAATTATGCATCTTTGCATGTTTTTACTGCCAAGCATTTTACTTCAGTTATATGTATGCACATGTTCATGGGGTTAGTTGCCCGGTTGGTTAATGGCATGGTAGCGTCCTCTTCACCGGTCGGAGGGTTGAGGATGTTACAGAGTGGTATTAGAGCTCATGTTGCAGCATGGGCCTCCATGGGCCATGAGAAATCAGCTAGCAGAGGCAGGTTTCCCTTTGCCCAACCGGAAAAAATGTGAATGACAGAAAATCTTCAGAAAATTTTTGTTGAAAATTTTTAAGTGCCAAGCTCATTGGATCATCAGAGGACTTAGTTAGAAGTTCCTCTGATACATCGGATAGCATAGTCAGAAGGCCACCAGACGAGGGATAGTCGAAAAGGAATTTTGGAAAATTTTTCTAAGTGTTAGACCGTCGGCTCATCAGAAGACAATTTAGTTGAAGGGTCGTTCAACACAGACCCATCATCGACGTGAATTAGCTGATGGGATAGCCAACACAGTGGTGAAAGAAAGAAGATGGAGGCGCGGATACATCAGCTCCATTCAGTTGAAGACTGCCGAAACGACGGCGGAGATCAGCTGAAGACCGCCAAAACACTGGCTTGCTTAGTCGAAAGAACATCCGATAAAGACCATCGATGTCAGTGAGAGATAGAAGATGAGAGCACCAACACGGAGGAGAAGGAAGAAATTTTTTTGCTGAAATTTTCTAAGTGCTGAAAACATCGAAAGTCTTCAACTGAAGACCGTCGATATGTTGGTGCATCTAGACTGAAGGACTTTTGATACGTCAGCAAAGAACATGTGAATACAGAGATGCAGTGTCGGTGGAGATCTCTGGAAGACCGCCGAAATGTCGATGAAGTTTAGTTGATAGAACCGCCGATGATACGTCGAGGAAAGTTAGTTGATGGAGTAGCCACAACGGCGATGGAAAATAGACGATGAAGGTGTCAATACATTGATGGAAGATAAAGGAAGTTTCACCAAAAGTTATTTGAGGGAGTAGCCGCAACGATGGCATAAAATAGATGATGATGCAGCCGCAACGATGATGAAAGATATATAATGAAGTAGCCATAATGGCGGCGGAAGATAGATGATAAGGGTGCTGATGTGGAGGAGAAAAGAGAATGAAAATTTCTCTTAAGTGTTGAAATCATCGAAAAATTTTAGTTGAACAGACCATCGATGAGTGCCGGAGAAAACTTGTTGTTTGGGTCACCGAAGTGTCAGAAGCCTAGTCAACTAAGGATCTGATATGTCAAAAGATTAGATGGGAAGAGGCCTGATTTTACAAAGGAAAATTTTGCAGTTTTTCAGTGGGATTTTTCAGCGAACTTCAGCATCTTTTCAGTGAGATTTTCAACAGTTTTCCAGTGGATTTTCAGGGCTGAAAAGGAAGAAAATTATAGGTGGTGGAAGTTGTCATTCCAGAGTAGAATACAGTTGTGTGTAAGAGTGCACAAATTGGGTGGAAATCATCATTTTAGAAGTGGTGTGATTTTCACATCCGAGGTTAGAATGGAGCATGTGGATAGGCGTTGGAAAGCTTATCCAGTAGGGAACAAGGGAGAATCACCAGAGTTTGAATGCAGAGTAGAAAAGTATCGTGTTGCTGTCAATATGGATAAATCCAAAAATTTCATGCCTAGAGGTAGCAAAGACCATGAAGTCGAACCAGTTGTTATGTGGAAGAAGAGCTCCATGCAAAGATGAGGGACTTGAAAAGGGAAATTACCTTAACCCCTTTCTTACTAACTATATTATATTTTATAAGTTTTGTACATAAAATGTATGGGGATATGCCTTGCATGCATAGGATATTACATATCGGTAAGAGTAGTGGGAATTATACATTTACATCGAACCACTAATGGTAAATATTGTATTGGTGTTGGTATTGGTAGAAAAACCAATGACAACATGAGCATGGCTGAATATGTTGCTGATGTTGCTGAAGGTGACCAGAAACCTTACGCAGAAAGGGATAAGGAAACAAATCTAGGATCAAAAGTTTGTGAGTGGATCCTACAAGGGACCAACTAAACTTGGAATGTCAAGGGTGTAAGTAGGATCCATGCAGGTAATGGTTTAATTATGACAATTGCATGGAGTGTTGAAGGAAAGAGGTATCACACCCTGTGGCTATTTAGAAGTTTACCCTACATTCATATAGAAATGTATCATTCCTGTATATGTTGTTATGAGCTTAGTAACCCAAAGAAAGTGAGCACTGGTGGTCTTGATTATGGTAGGGAATCCTATATGAGGTAGTCACAATTAGGCCATAGTATGATTGAATGCATAGTATTCCTGAATACAAGGTAGCATTGAGTGGATATGCATTAAGAGATTTTATAAATCTTGTAGTTATGCATTGAATGGATGCATATGAAAAGGCTGAGTAAATGTTGTAGACATGCATACATAAGTATGGGTGCAAATTTTGTGATGCATTGCATGAATGCATCGAGATAGTGCATGTGTTATTATGACTAACCAATTTCTGAAATGGTGAATTGATGATAATTCTAGAATACTTTCAAGAGAAGTTATGAATGCAGGATGGTAAGTTCCTGAAGAGGGTAGTCACGATCGATTGGTTTCCTGAAATACTCTATGGAAGGGCAAGGTGGTACAAGTAATACGCCTGTGAAGTAAGGAGTATCTAAACATTTCCTTTTATTTGCATTAATAATGTGACTATACCTTGCAATTTTAGTATGATAATGATTCACGTGAAGTAAATGGGTTTTGGTAATATTGATGCGATTAATAGCTAGAAGTATTTCAATTCTATAATTCTGAAAATGCTTCAGTGATTGTTGCAGCAATGAAAAAATTATATGCATCAAGACTTACCAAGTGTTTGGATGATTGAAGTTGAGGTTTCAGGTAGATTGTTTGGGTCATGGAAATAAGGGTAATAACATGACAAAGGCCAAAATATAAGAGACAAACCTCATGAGAAGAGTCTCATGGTTGTGAAAATAGTTGTGTGTAGAATGAGTTGTCAATTTGAGCTTGTAAATTTCAGATTTGAGAAATTGCTGACAACTACTAATCACTATTGGCTTGCATAGAATTGTGTCAAGAGGACGTGTTGTAAGTGGATGTTCATGTTATACAAGTAAGCATAAAATTATAATGGGAATAGTGGTGCTACTTACAAGAGACCAACAAATGATGATCACCTCATTGCTAAGCAAATCAATTTTTGTAGTAGACAGAGTTGCAAATTCACAATGAATTTAATTACTAATGCCATTGCTTGGTTATGGAACAATCAAATTTGGATTGTATTAGTAGATAATGATTGACTGTTTGGATACTTGATGAATGTGCTAGGGGTACACATTGTAGGAAGACCATGTGTGATGGCCTACAGGAGCCAAACTTCATGTGGAGGTTTTCCCCTATCTTAGAAATGGGTTTCGGGTGAAACTCCATTGGAAATTTTGGAAATGTCCTATTTGCACTACATGTTTGGTAAGAAACATGAGTGAGATGGTATAGATTATGTCGGTAAGACATGTGTGGGTATGGAATGTAAAAAGGAGTTGGGATGGAAAACCGAGGGACTGTCACCTCAGAGAAGGGAGCCCCCATTCCTCGTTAACGAAGAAATACTGCATTTGCAAATAGCTAAGTGTTCTGTGAACCTAGCTAAGAATATGCATGTCAAATTGTTAAATTCCATATGTAGATAATGTTTTGATTTTATTTCCATTATGACAGATTGCTTGAGTATGAATAGGGCCTACATGGCTCACATTGGAAAGTATTAATTCTTGCACATGATCTAGGAACTAGGAATCAAAATCATCAAGGAATTATTAACAAATACTCATGAATTGGAAATAACTGGAATACCAAATAGGTTTCCTCTCTGTATATCTTATAAACAATGAAAGGTTACAATTTCCATGCATAGCAATGGCTTAACTCCATGAAGAATTCGAATACCTAAGGGACAATTCGAATTCAATGAGTGAGTCTAGCTTAACTGACTCTTTTCCATGCAATCTCACTCAGTTAACCACTTGACCAAAACCCTAATTGACTCACCAAACCTAACTGAAGTTGGAGTGCAATAAATGACTGAATCTCAACTGAAGGAGATCAAACACATGTCATAGAAATCCAATCATCAAGTGCTAGTACTGCATGACTCCAATGAACCCTGATGAGGTTAACTGAAGCTAAACTGACCATCAGAAGTTGGTGGAGATGCCTTGTTGACTCCAGTTCATTAAATAATTAATAAATAATCATTAAATAATATATTTAATGAATGGAGGCGCCTTAACTGACTGTAACTGATTGGTTGAACTGAAAGTAACCACCAGTTAGCAATTAGGTGCATTAATGTCACACAGATCACCCATGGAGTGCTTCAGTTAGCCTCCTTGACTGTAGGTAGGCATGGGAGTTACTGGGATGATGGGAATTAATTCTCCACTGATGTTAATTAAACTTAGGATAGTGGTTTAACTAGGCCAATTTGACCGAAAGAGTGAGTATGATGGTAAATGTCTCCAACACCCCCCCTTAAGCTATACTCAGGAAGAGTTAGAAAACATAGATGCATAAAATTCTGGGGCCCTGGAAACAAAGGCCATAGGTCACCCTGTACAATAAAGTAACTGCTTAATATAACCAAGGAAACTGGGAAAACCTCATGGGAAAAATACCCCCCCTCAAACTAAGCAGCAAATCAAGAATTGGTTGTTCTATGCAGCAACATCTTGAGACTGTGCATGTGAACCCTTGAATCCAAACTAAATGAATATGTCTGGAGGAATCTTCCACTTTGCAAGAAGAACAATGCACTCAACTGAATCAGAAATATAAGCAGCTGCATGGTGAAAACTGGACCCATGTAGAGAAACCAAAATCATCTAAACAGAGAGCAAAGGTTCTTGAGGATTCAAACCATGTGTGGAACACTCAAGAAACTTATATGCTGCAGATTTGAACAGAAAACCATGAGTGGTAAAATCATCCCCAATTCTTAGGAGCAAGTGTCCATGTGGATGCAGAATGTCTTCCTCTTTACTAGTTCTATGAGGAGATGAGCTTGTGACCAAAGGTAGAGAATCCCTGGGACTCTGGAGAGCGAATGCTTGAGATCCATAATATGATATAGCTTCATAAATATCTAATGATTCACAAAATAAAATATCATCAACCTCATAAGAGGAAACTAACACCAAATCCCCATAAGAAAATTTGAAGAAGAACTGCGGTACTTGATATTTCACACCAGAATTGGTGAGAGCAGTGACAAGCATGACTGAAAGCTCTTGGATTTTAAAATATGAACCAAATAATATCATATCAGAATGTAAATCAGATCTAAATAAGTTCACAACAGATCCAAAGCTATGAAATGAAATCAAATCCCCAGCAACAGTTTCGAAGGAGACTTGCGGTACTTGTTTCTTCACATCGTTGATGAGAACAGCTACAAGCAGTACTGAATGTTTATGAACCTGAAATTTTGAAACAAGAAATATCAGATCAGATCCAAATAAGATCATACATATCCAATAATGTTCATATCAGATCCAAAATTATGGTCAACCAAAACGGTAGATGCACGGTTTTCTTTTTCTTCAAAATTCTGAATTTTGGTGCATGTAATCCTGCAAGAATTTGCTGGAAGATATAGATCATGGGGAGTGAATGTTTCACTCTTATAATCTGATATTTTTTCCAAAATATCCAAGGTATTACATATTTTCACACCAGCAGCAATATTAGCGAAAGAAAAATCAAATTTCTCTTCACTTTCGGAAGCAATTACTTGTAAATTTTGCACAGAATTCAAAGGAAAATCACCGGTGAATGTTTGCATGGAAGTGCAGCAGTATTTTTCTTCAATATCAGAGATTTGAATGTCTTCTTACATTTCATCAATATGAGAAGATGAGATATCAGAGATCTCATGAACTTCTGGAGCATCAGGAGAAGGAGTCACTTCATGGAGACTTTCTTCAATTCGAATTGAATGTGTAGAAGATTCTGCTTCATCTTCATCTTGAACAACTTCATCAGAGAGAGTAGAGGCTGATACTTTTGAGTGAAGAACTATTGTGGTGCTGGCTTTAATTTCCAAAGTACTATTTTGATCCTCATTGTGCTTGCCAAAGGTTTTATCCAATATTGTCCAGACTTCCTTTGGGTATTCAGCAGAACCAAGATTAAGGTACAAGCTATCATCAAGGGCCAGAGCTATTGATCCAAAAGCTCTGTCACTATCATTTAGACAGTCATTCTCATTCTCATAAGTCTCTCTTCCAATTCCAATAGACACCTCATAGAGACCTCGTCTCTTGAGATATGCAATCATCTTCAACTTCCATTCCGAATAGCTTGTGAATGGGGTGAGAGGAGGGATTGATGAGTCCATTCGAAGTTGTACCTGTTAAGACCTGCAAATCAAAACAAAAGGGGCACCATAAGGTCATACAACCTGCACATTTAGGCTTTCATCACACCCAGCATAGTCAATCAAGCAAGCTTGATCAACAAGTTCTTTACTTGGGATATTGAGTGGTAAGCCTTGGCTTCTGGTGCAGTGCTGGATTTTTGAGCTATTGCTCAAATTCCATGGAGAAATCTGTCAAAAAAGCTTGTTATTGAGAGATTGATTTTCATCCCACCGTAAGATCTGATACCATATTAATTCTTGCACATGATCTAGGAACTAGGAATCAAAATCATCAAAGAATTATTAACAAATACTCATGAATTGGAAATAACTGGAATACCAAATAGGTTTCCTCTCTGTATATCTTATAAACAATGAAAGGTTACAATTTCCATGCATAACAATGGCTTAACTCCATGAAGAATTTGAATACCTAAGGGACAATTCGAATTCAATGAGTGAGTCTAGCTTAAGTGACTCTTTTCCATGCAATCTCACTCAGTTAACCACTTGACCAAAACCCTAATTGACTCACCAACCCTAACTGAATTTGGAGTGCAATAAATGACTGAATCTCAACTGAAGGAGATCAAACACATGTCATAGCAATCCAATCATCAAGTGCTAGTACTTCATGACTCCAATGAACCCTGATGAGCTTAACTGAAGCTAAACTGACCATCAGAAGTTGGTGGAGACACCTTGTTGACTCCAGTTCATTAAATAATTAATAAATAATAATTAAATAATATATTTAATGAATGGAGGTGCCTTAACTGATTGTAACTGATTGGTTGAACTCAAAGTAACCACCAGTTAGCAATTAGGTGTATTAATGTCACACAGATCACCCCTGGAGTGCTTCAGTTAGCCTCCTTGACTGTAGGAGAAGGCTAAGTTAGCCTCCTTGACTATAGGTAGGCATGGGAGTGACTGGGATGATGGTAATTAATGCTCCACTGATGTCAATTAAACTTAGGATAGTGGTTTAACTAGGCCAATTTGACCAAAAGAGTGAGTATGATGGTAAATGTCTCCAACAGAAAGGGGTGCACACTTTCCCGATGTCGGGTCATGAAAGGGTTTTCAATATTGTCTACACCCTAGGGAGTGGATGCACTCCTAGTGTTTCAATACTTTAAAGTTAATGATATGAAATATGATTACAGTTTTACAGTAATAACGCTGATGATTTTTTCTTATATTGCTTTTGTTGGTAGGCTAAGCAGATGCAATCTGGTGTTGCACACTAAAGGAAAATGATCATGGTAAATTTTCCTTCCCAGTTGGCATGAAGGTGTACTGGAAGGAGATGTTGGGCTGTTATATGCTTAGAAATCCATAGTAAGTCCTGGACCTAGAAATGGTCATGGTGAAGTTTCCTTCCCAGTCGACAAGAACTGTATTGGAAGGAGATGTTGGGATGTTATATGCCTGGGGATCCATAGTAGATCCTGGACCTGGAAATGGTCGTGGTGAAGTTTCATTCCCAATCGACATGAAGGTGTACTGGAAGGAGATGTTGGGATGTTATATGCCTAAGGATCCATAGTAGATCTTGGACCTAGAAATGGTCGTGGTAAAGTTCCAAGCCCAGTCGGCGTGAAGGTGTACTGGATGGAAATTAATTATTTGATCCTGTGGAGCAGCCTACGTGCTGACCTAACATCCAAGTCCATAGGCAATCCCAAGGCTTGCAGAGTGAAGCATAACCCTATGGACTAGAGAGGAAATGCACAATATAGATAAGTATTGGATTATCTTCCAGCTTCTTGCTTATGAATATACATGTGTATATGATTTGGTTATAATATTCTAAGCTCTTGTTTAAGAGATAAAAAAAATGATGAGAATAAACTAAACATGTGAATTTATTCAATGTTTGAATATAGGTATCGGTGGGAGCAAGGACTATGAGGGAATCCTAGGGGTGCATGTGGACATGTGACTATCCTAATGAGCTCAAAATGAGCAATAATGAAAAAGGTGCTAGTGGGACTGTGAAGGTCCTAGCAGCCAAGAGTTGTCGATAAACCATGTGGAGAGAATCGATGGTTGAGAGGTCTGGAATACACCAGAGACATTAAGTGTCATGGCCAAGAAGGGTTGGTCCAACATTCACGGTGAAGTGAAAGAGACTAAGAGCATGAAAACCACAGTGGTGGTGTGGGTTCCAGAATGGAACAAGACAAAGAGGGGAAAAACTCTTACTGCTCTCTCTTTCCTTTTTTTATTATATATACTTATGCATTTATAAAAACAAAAGATTGTTGAATGCATGTATGGCTAAAAATAGAACGTGTTTATTTTCTTAAAATAAATTGTGAATGCTGGAATAGTTAATTCCCTGCCCAAGAATGGACATGAATGAGCTCATGTGCCTATTGGGAAGGCATGGAAAGTATGAAAGTCTCCTTGATAAGACTTGTAATACCATGCCACTTGGGAAATTAATTGACTGATTTTAATGCCTATATTATGCTTGGTCTAATAGAATTATAATGATGCATTTGACAGGTGAGAAAAGTGAAATCCTGTCATGCACATTGATCATGGCAGTATACCAAAAGCTATTGGACTTGGCTGGAAGTCTCCTTCAAACAATTGCCAAGACGCAAGAAAATATTGGAGAGATTCTCAAGATACAGAAAAGGTAGAATGAGTTTTACAACCATATTTTGCAAGACTCTATTTGTTTGCAAAAGGAGGTAAAAAGCCTTCTGGGAGCAATCCGTAAGGGAAAGAAAAGTGGATCAATGATGGGTCATTCGTCCAATCGTTTCGTTAAGAAACATTCCGGGCATGAAGACTCAAAGGGAGTTGAGCAGGTAAAGATGAAGCAGCCAGTGAAATGTTGGAAATGCAGTGGACATCATTACTGCCGGGACTACCCAACGAGGAAACATCAAGATGTTAGCAGCCACAAAGTTCCTAGACTTGGGGATGATCAGAAAGCTGAGAACCAGTAGGAGAAGCTCGTGGAAGCCAAAGGGCTTGGTCCTGAAATTTCAAAGTAAATAATTGAACATGGGACAGATCTGCACAATTTTGAAATTTTTGGATGTCCAAATTGTATATGTATTCCTATGTATTAGAACACCGAGGACGGTGTTATTCCAAGGGGGAGGGGATTTTAATACCCCAGTTTTGACCTTGTTTGTATTAAAAGATACATGATGTTTATATTGTAATTAATCGTGGTGTGGAGGTCAAGGAAAAAACCCCACCATTGATTTGGTTGTGTTATGTTTCGACGATTGGGATCGTTGCCGATGGTATATCATGTTATTCGGCACATTATAGTTTTGGCATCATGTAAATATGCACTTTAATTAAAATGAACCTACAACCAGCTATGATGGAGAAATGATAATGAAAAGGGCATGATTTTCCTAAGCATGGGGGGGGATTATTAAACCTTGGGCCTATGGGGAAAATCCATGTGTCAGCTGTTGAATCCATTTGGTTGTCACCCACCCTTTTTTTCTTACTCACCTTTCCTTGTCTTATCATCCAAGTACCACATTAAACCATTGATGTTAGTTGGGGTAGTTATTGCTAGGTAGTGGTGGGTGTGGAAGGACTGTCAGTCCTTGCCCACGTGCCCACTCCACCAGCTGACTCTTCATCTTCATGTCGCATGGGCAGAGAATAAAATTTCCCACTATCCACTCTTCCATGACTCCATTCTTCGATGGATGATTCCATTGTCCATGGTATGGCTCATCCTCCCTTCACGCATAGGGTGGGGACTGGTTCTCCTCACATACATGTTGGAAACCTACATTGTTTTCCTCACGCATGGGTCGACAGGGGGATTGTGTTCTCACGTGGTGAGAAGGAAGAGCGGCCTAAGAGGCACAATTTCTATTGTGTGTATGTTTTCTCCCTACCGATTTTGTGGTCTGTGTATGTGTTTCCCCTGTCCAGGCTGAGAATCAGATCTTCTCCTCCCTTTCGGGCTGTGCTTTCTTCTCCCATTGCTTCAGTGTTGGGATTGGGGCTATTGCTTTCCCCATGACTTGGTTGCTACAGTTTCAGGTATGTTTTGAGCAGCTGTGGGTTCTTATTGGGTCATTTTGGCCACAATAGGGCCAAGAACGGCTCAGGAACCAAAATTCCATTTTCTTCACAGTACTGTGAACTGCTTGTTTTACTGTGGGTATGTAGTGGTTGGTATTCGAACCATCTGGAGTGGGATTAAAGGCTAGGTATTCTTGAGAAACCTTGTGTTTGGGAGCTACACAAATAGAGGTAGATAGCTGTCTTCCTTCTCCACAACCCCTGAATAGCACTGGAAGGGGAATTAGGGCCTGAGGCACTATGAAGCAGAGAAGGTACTAATTCCTGGTGTTGGATGTGTGTGGGTGTCTTAGAAGTCAGGATAGCTATGGTGTAGGCATCCTTAGCTCTTCAATGAGACCACTGACTTAGCCTTCCGCTCTTCCCATCTCCTTGATGGCCTGATAACCCAACTGTGTTGAGTTGGCTGATTGTGTACCTTTGGCTATGTGTGTGATCCTGCTTGTTCCTTGTTCCTTGGGGTAATCATGCCTAGCTCGAGGGTGGTAGCGTTGCTGAGAGATTAAGGAGAATGCTAGCCTATGGTTGGGTGGAATTTTCCAGCGACGTAGCTAGTTGCAAGACGAGTTCTTTACAAGATAAATATTTGTGACTATCTTCATATCTGTAATTATTTGACGTTTACTGAATTATGATGAAAAAATTAAATGCTGGAATGTATGGTTTGCTTCCAATGTATATTAAATCAATTATGGATCTCTGCATGTTTTTACTTCCAAGCATTTTACTTCAGTTATATGTATGCACATGTTCATGGGGCTAGTTACCTGGTGGTTAATGTCATGGTAGCGTCCTCTTCACCCGTCGGAAGGTCGGGGACATTACAGGTGCCGAATTTAGGGGTAGGTGGAAGAGTAGAGGGGTGATAGAAAGAGAGAGTTTGGTGGGGGTGATTACTGGTAGGGGGAGGAGGGAGTTTGGAGGAGATAAAGGAATATAGATCACGGTGGGGGGTAGGGATTTCGGGAGGATTACGAAAGTTAGAGAGAAGGGGGGTATTAGGTGGGGTAGAGGGAAAGAAATCAAGGAGGGGTAGTAAGTGGTAGAGGGAGAGTAATTAGGAGATACCTGAGAGAGTGGGTTAGGTGTAGGGGGAGTAGTAGGGAGACAAGGAAGGATAGGGTGAATAATGGTACGAAGAGTAGGATTGGGGTTATGGAGAGAGAGGGGGGTTTGGGGTAAGGAGAGTGTGATAGAGAAATTTGAGGTGTTAGGGAGTTGTGGGAGATAGAGATGGGTGGGGATTTTGTATAGGTGGATTCATAGAGGAGAGAGAGTGAGAGAGGGGGTTAGTATGAGTTAGAGAGAGAGAGAGAGAGAGAGAGAGAGCATTAGGTTGTTAGGGGGTTTTTGGAGAAAGAGAGGGGTTGAGGTGCTAGAGAGGATGAGATATAGGGGAGAGAGAGAGAGAGAGAGAGAGAGAGAGAGAGAGAGAGAGAGAGAGAGAGATGAGGAAGTGGTAAGTTCTATGGGCATGGTTATTAGGAGAGGAGGAGAGAGAGAATGGTTTATGGGTAGGGGGAGTAGAAGAGAGACACATAGATAGGTTAAGGGATGGTTATGAGTAGGGAGGGTAGGATGGGGGATGTTGAGAGAGAGGGGTAGTTATGGGTAGTGAGAGTGAGATAGAGTATCGGGGTAGTTACGGTTTAGGGTATGAGAGATGAGTGTTAGGGAAATAGGAGATATAAATGGGGTGTTAGAGTAAGGGAGAGAGATTGAGATAGAGAGGGGGTAGAGTTAGGCATCAAAGGAACAAAGAGAGAGAGAGGGATATGGGAAGAGGAGGAAGGGAGAAAGAGACATGGGGGGTTGGAGAGATTTAATTGGAAATCCAATCATTTCACAAAGTTTTAAGTTGGAATAAATTCTAGTATCCAGTGATAAATGTGGGTTGGGATCGAGATAGAAGGTGGGGTATAGATAGATATGGTAGGAAGGTTAGGAAGAGACATGGAGAGGGAGAGAGGGATGTTGGGTGGAGAGGAAGAGATAGATGGGTTGGAGAGATAAATATATGAGATGTGGGGGTTTTGAGACAGAGGGTGGGGGGGGGGGTTAGGTATAGAAAGAGATATGGTGGGTTGAGATATAGAGAGATAAGGGGTTGAGATATAGAGATTGTAAAAGAACATAAAAAATATAGGGTTATGGGTAGGTGTAGTAGGAGAGGAAGATATAAGGGGGGAATGTAGGTGCTTATGGGTAGGGAGAGAAGGATGGGTTTAGGGAGAGAGAGGAGGGGTTACAGATGGTGATAGTGTGGGCGAGAGAGAGTGAGAGAAGGAAATAGTAATGGCTAGAGAGAGAGAGAGAGAGAGAGAAGGGAAAGAGGGGGGTTATAGGTAGGGTATGGAGTAAGGGGATGAGAGGTAGAGGATGATTAGGTCAGTGTGTGTGTGTGTGTGTGTGTGTGTGTTAGAGAGAGAGAGAGAGAGAG
>LPNX011236214.1:276114-287286 GCA_001517045.1 Pseudotsuga menziesii
ATATATATATATATTGTTCTTCATTAATATACATATATATATACGGTTTCCATATATTTTATGTAACCTTTTGTATGTAACATAACACGTTCTACAATTAATACCTATGTCAAATATATATATATATGTTCCCAACATATATTAATATATATTATTATCCATTATTACGTGTATAGGGGTCCACATATGAGACCTAATGTATGGGGTTTGTCTCACGATTAAATGTACCCTGTATATCTCAAATATACATGTCTCCAATAAATAAATAAATAAATATATATATATATATATATATATAGAGTTCCATTATTATATGTATGTTCTTTACATATAATGTAGGTAGGAGGTTTTGCTATACCACCAAAGGTTGTAACATTATGTGTTCAGCATTCAATACCAAGTATATATATATATATGCCTCCAGCATATATATATATATACTTCTTCATTATCATGTATAGGGTTCCACTATAACCTTTTTTTTTATCATTCGTAACTTTATATGATCAGCTCATATATATATATATATATACATCTCCAATGTCTATATATATATATATATATAGCATTCTTCATTAATTTTACACGAAATGTTCTACATATTTATATATGTACGAAATTATTCCACCATGTGATGTCCCATGGTTACGTGTTCCTCAAATAATGTTCTTCATTGTTCTAACAATGTTAGGATGTCTCAAACTTAACTTGTAGTGGGAGTACCTTCATTGTGGTGAGGGTTTGCTAATCCTCATGGTCGTATTTTATGGCTCATTACTATTTTTTCAAGTCGCAGTTGCTCTTAGGTCTTCAAGGTGGGAGGGGGATTTTACAAGTGATACATACTATTGTGAAATATATGTTTTTTCCTCATACAAATACATATTTCAAAAAATTATTTTCTTTTTGCAATGTCAGTTTAAAATTTATTCTCTACAATATGGTGATGATTCAATGTAAAAAACAAGATTCTCAAAGTAGCATTTCTAATACTTTAATCAAAATTTTCTCTCTTTAAATTCAATTATATTTGGTTACCTATTAAGCTATCAGTCAAGTTAGCTAAATATATGTTAGTAACAATATATGTTTCATGTATAGAAACCTTGTCTCCAACAACGGTATTTTTTCATCTGCTTGAAGTCTATATTTCTACTAGGTTGTCTTTCTATTGTATTTAAAACATTGAACTAATTTTTCACTAGCTCAATTCATTGCTCCATAGAGAATTGCTAGATTATTGTTTTCTAATGGATGTATTCAAAAGTAACATTTTTATAGGATCATATTTAATATCTTTTTTCAATATTCTTTGCATCACAAGTGTTTAAGCAATTTACAGCAGTTCAGAACTACTAAAAGTTTGTTTTATTGAATTAGATAAAGAAAGGTCTTTAAAGGAATGAAATTTCTTTTATGCTTGTTTTTTATGGACCTGGATTATGGACTATGTATCACAACTAGATGATTGGATAGATATTTACAACCATTTTGGTTGAAATAGATAATTGTTTCAATTTCAATTTTCAAACTTCTATTGTATTTGAGAGACCTAGAAGAATGTTGGCTATTAGATAAATTAACATATTAAAACATGGCTCATTTCCTTTTTCCTTATTAGAGTCAGTTAGTGCATCCTTCTAATGCATATATGGTGGCTTAACTCACATGCATATAGCTATATTTGTACACTGTCATGCATATCCCTAGTTCTATTCCTAGTGACATGATTCTTGTATTCCTAGTGACATGATTCTTGTAACATAAGGGTTTTCATGTCATATATTGTTGTGCTAAATCAGTATCTTGGCATCTTCAAGTTTAGTTTACTTATTCTTTTTTCTCTCAAATATTGGGAAAAATTCCATCAACTTTGGCAAGAAACACACAAGATTGTTGATCAATGTCTCTCGAAATTTGTGATTGAGTCTTTGTTGTTGATCATGTACATTCCATCATCCATGCCTTGCATGCAACAACGTCATCCTAATCACCATTGGTTTTCTAGATTTACCATTGCTTTCATTGTCCTTTATCTCCTCATCTTGGAACTAGTACTGTTCTTGACGTTACATGCATTGACATTACAAAGTGTTAGATAACATCATTCAATAAAAAGTTTTTACTTAAAAAACTATATTAATATTTCTGATATGTTTACTACTATTTTGTCATAGATTCTCACAGATTGATTATGAGAATCTATTGAAGCTATTATTCATACTTATGTGTTTCAATCAACGCAAGTTAATATGTTATAGTAGGTTGTTTGTACTCTCACTCAAGTTAATAGAAATCAAAGATCCTAGTTTATGTAGTTAAGTGTTTTCATAAACATTATTTTTATTATTTCAATGTGTCACAGGTACAATATTTCTATTTCTGTAAATGTGGTACGTGTATATATAATATTTCTCCTTTTATGTCGATGCTTACCAATAGCCTCCTAGGATCTAGTTTAGATTTCTATTTCATTTCCCCACCTGTTAGTTTTCTTTGCTTACAATGCTTCGATGCCTCTACTCTATATAGACACTACTATAGTTAGTAGTTTTCATTGACCTATTTAAGTGGTCATTTCTTGGACATTAATAATTTTATCTTATCTTATTTTATATTGTCTATGTATAGATCAAAGCTTACAGTAGGTGTATTTATCAAACTTCTTTTTTGTGCATATATAGGTATTTTTATTTTTATGTCTATCTATGTTTGAGCAGAATACAATACCATATTATTATTTGTTATAAGTATTTTTTTCTCCCTTTAAATATATCATGCGATGATGCAAGTGTTGACTAGAAAACAACACAACATCTCTATCATATACATGTGTGACAACTTCTCCATAACACACTAGGCTTTTTATGCATATTGCTAGTTTTGGTGCAATCACATGTTAACAAGGAGTTTGGATGGAACCAAACAACCACCCCAAAAAACCTGCCATAGAGTTGTAGGCAAAATAAAAAGACTCCATAGAACAAGAGAACACCAAATATATAATTCCTATAGGTTCAATCACTTGTATAAAAAAATAAATCTTATAGGATAATAACTTCTATTATATTTTACAGACCTATGATCAATGCCAACTATTAGATAAATTAAGATATCTTAAACTAACTCATTTCTTTCATGCTTGTCAGAGTTAGCTAGTGTATGTTTTTATGTTAACATGTGGTGGATTAGCTCATATGTATATAGGTATTCCTGCACACTGTCATAAATATTTCTACTTTTGTTTCCAAGGACATGTTTCTTATGGAATATGGGTTCCATGTCATGTCAATGCAATAAATCGCTAGCTTTCCTTTTATTCTTCAATTGATATCAAATCTTTGGAAATATGCCATCAACATTAAGAAGAAACACAAGATTATTGAGTAGTTCCTCTTAGACTTAGTGGCTAAAAACATTGATTACATTCTATGCAAAGGTAGTATTATTTTGATTACTCTTGAACGCATAACTCAAACTCTCTATTTTCATGACACTCGAAAAATAGTGTTATTGATTTCCAACCAATTTTAACAAATAGGCCGATGGGACGAGTATGTAAATAGTTTCAATAGACTTTTCCAACTCAAAGAATACTCAAGAAATTATGGACAGTAGAGACTAGTCATGTACGATTACGAGAACTCTCTCTCTGGCATCACTTATTAAGGGGTTTTTTGTTAGTATCATGCTAGCAACTACAAAGATCATCTTCCCTAGTTCATTGAGTCCCAATTTTCTCCTAAAGAAATTTTTTAGACTTTGAATTTCAACATTCATAATAATGTTCTCGATGATAGATTGTTGTTTGTATTCTCATTCTGGTAACTTTTATGTTAGAAACAACATTTTTCCAACATTCAATTAGGGATTGAAAGAATAAAGGATTCCCTTGTAATGGTAAAGTGTTTAGGTAACATATTGTGCATATTATAAGCCAAGTAAAAAATATAAAAAATGGTTTTTGAAAAATGGAGAAGGTTGGAAAAAGGAAGCTATTGAATATAATAATAGAAATTGTAATAATCTGTGTATGCACATTAATTTGAAATTAATATTTATGCACATTGAAAAGAAGAAAAATGTAAAAAAAACAAATAAGAGGTTTGCTCAAGCATTAATTTTTTTATTTGTAAGATAGTACCCACGGGGATTTGAACTCGTGACCTTGAATTTACAACTTTACCAATTTCTCTAACCCTTGTGGGAAAGGGTTAAAAATAATCTATGCAAGGTATGCAATTCCATTTTTTTCTAGTAAGGAATTCATTTCCTAAAATGGAGGAATACTCTTCTCTTAATGGAGTCATTTCCTAAAATGGAGGAAAACTCTTCTCTTGGTGAATTACCTTTGAAACATATATAAGGTTTTTGATTAGAACTATTGGAGAAGAACACTTTAACAGTTTGGAAATAATCAATAGTTGAAAGGTGTTAGAACTTGGAAATTCGAACAAATATCCATAAGAATTTGTGATGTTATATCCTTGTACATCCAACATTGTTGATTGGAATTTTGTTCCATATTTGTTTCTTTATTTTTTGAAAAAAATCATCTTATTTTTTGTTACAACGCAAGATACAATATATATATATATATATATATCTGTGTGTGGGGGCGGGGGGGGGGGGGGGGAGGGTTCAATTCATAGTTTGTGCTTGCTTATCATTAAAAGTGTATGATTGGGCAAGGGTTTATGTTCTCAATGTTCATAACAGTGTATGTTATTAACAAAAAAAGGGAGTATTGTTGAATATTATGCATATTCTTTTATGCTCCAATTTTCTTCTCAACGAATGACAATATTAGGTTTCTGAATTTTCATGTTTTCTATACTATAGTTGATAGTGAGGGTGATAATGATGCTAGCTAGACTAATTCCTATGATTCAATATATAAATGAGCTTAATATTTATGAGATCATTAGAAACATAAAGTATTGTTTATCTTTGGATTCTCCATATTCAGGATGAATGTTGAGCTGTTGTGACTCTATTATTGCAAAACATATTTGTCATCATGGTGCTTGTTCATAGATATTTCCTTTGAATCTAAAGAAATTTATCTTAATAAATTTGTAAAAGACATGGTTTCAAGTCCTTGGTAGGAATTGAATTCATGAGTCAAATGTACCTACAATACCTCTTGTGCTCTCTAGGAAAGCATCTACATTATTTCAGAATCAGGGCATTGACTTGTTTTTATTACATAGTTGGATTTTCGTTGGTTGTGTTGGAAAACTCATTCTATTTAGATAAATAACAATTGTTTCTTCTTTTTGCTAAATTCATTTCCATTGGAATTCACAACCCTATTTTTTTTATGTCTCATTTGGCACTTGGTAATCAGTCTAATAGGTAGTGGCCATGGTATTGTTGTTGGTATGCAATGTGGTTCATAAATTGAGAGACTAGATTAACAGTTCATATATGTTTGTTTCTATGTTGTCATATATTCATTGTAGATTTCATTTGACATGCTGAATATTTTTGTTCTGTTTTCAATGTGTTGCTACAACCCATTTCCTTCTCATTTGAAGTCCATGTGCTCAATTTCATACATAGTATTAATGTGTGAAAACCCCTTTAAAAGGGAAAATTAGAAATAATAAAGGTTTTGTGAGAAGCCCTAGAGGGAATATTGTTCTCACAATTTCTTATTCTCCCATGTCTTCTAATAGATTTTGAGTCATCCATACTGCAATATCTATGATGTTATAAAGTTAAGATAATTCTCTAAGCGATAAATATGTTGGAGCAACCTCAGCGAATTTCCAAAAACAATTCATAGGTTTCTCCATATATTTATTCTTTAGATGAATTCTAGATATCTTTAAAAATTATATGGAATATGCAATAATCCATCAGCACATTGCAAAGGTCAAGGATCCATAGTACCTTCAAAATCAGGGTACCTTGGCTAAAGGGAACAAAACATCTGTTAGGATTGAATGGTATTCATTGGATGATGATGGTTTTATTAGATTTAGAGGAAGGGTGCATGTGTTGATTGTTGATGAAATTTAAAGATAAGTGATGGATAAAGTCTATTGAGCATCATACGCAAACCACCTAGGAGTGATGAAGAAGCTTGAGTAATTGAAAAATTCATTTGTTTCTATTGGAATGAAAGGTTCATATTACAATATGTAGCTCATTGTTTGGAGTATCAACATGTCAAGAACAAACACCATCAACTAGATGACTCCTTTAGCTGCATGATACACCTAATCTAAATGAGAAGTGATTTCCAAGGATTTCATTGGGGGTCTACCCACTACTCCCCAAAGACATGATTGTATTATAGTTGTCGTGGACAAACTCACTAAGAATTCTAATTATTTATAGTAAAAAGAACCTTTAATGCATCGTCTATCATTTATATCTTCCTTCAAGAGATAATCCATCTGCATGGGATCCCTAAAAGAGTTATTTTAGATAAAGAATCTCAATTGAAGGTTTGGGTAAAGCCTCAAGGGATCCTTGGGCACCCAATTGAATTTTAGTACAACATATAATGCAAATTTTGATGGTTAGATAGAAAGAGTTAAACAAGTAATGGAGTATCTGTTAAGGATGCGTGTTGTTGACTAGTAGCATCAACAAGAGAAGTATCTCCCTTTGGTAGAGTTTCCCTACAATATTAACTACCATATGGGCGGTCACACAAAGTTGGTTCCACTTTTTGGTGACACTTAAGAAATCAGAAAAGCACTTTTGAAGTGCAAATCAAGAACGCATATGCGTTATTGATGGTACGTTCGGAATAACCCGATCCCAAACACAAGGCTAAGGTTCGTGGAAATGTATCGCATATGCATGTTGTAATGTTAAATATCGCATATGAGATATATCACTTATGCGATATGCAACATTTACAAAATGCATATGCGATATATCGCATATGCATTTTGTATTGTCTTGATTATGACTTATATGATACTAAATTTTATTTGTTAATAAGTATGGGAAAATTGTTTCTTCCTTAACAACCCTACTAAGAAAATAATGCCTTCGTATGAACTAAGTGTGTTGAGAGATCCTTTTTACTCTTAAAGGATTCCATGTGTACAAATTCCTAAATTTTACACAAGTATATTGTTTGAGAATACGATACTTTGGGAAAAGGAATATAACATATTTTAACGAAAGGACATCCCCTTCTCTTCACTAACAAATAATTTGGTAATAATAATTTGAAAAAGAACACATATGACAAAGAGATGTTGGCCATCATTAAAGCTATTAATTCTCAATGTTCATAAATGATTAAGTATTTTTTCTATATAAATATTTATGATCATTGTTTGAAGTGTTTCTTGTAGGCATAATCATTCCCAGAGAAATACAATGGGTTACTAAGATGCTTGGTATGATTATTGTATCATGTATAGAAAATGTAAAGAGAATGTAGTAGTAGATTTTTTTATATGAAAAAAGAGGGAGATAGATTCTTGTACCATCCCATGATTATTGAATAAAATTCCTTTGTCAACTACATAATTTTTTTTATTTGGGAAACTACTTCTTTCATGCCGATTATTCTTTGGTCATGCAGTCACATTGTTCTAATAGTTTACCCACGATCGAAATGAGAAATCGAAAAATATGGTATGCTTTCCCTTTCACTTGAATTATTAACTTAGAGATACTAGTGAATGTGTGTGCTTTGGTCACACACATCGCTACTAGATACTCATGACAATATGGTCAATTGGATTGCAAATTCCACCTAAGAATTGAAAGGATGAATTGGAGTGTAAACTTCAACAAATGAATTGATGACCAATGACATGCTCGTTCAATGCATCCAAAACAATCTAATAAACGTAAATAATCAATTTGGTTGCATAATACGTTGAAGCGCTAAGGAAAATTCTGCTATAATAAATGTAAATAATCAATTTGGTTACATAATACGTTGAAGAGCTAAGGAAAATTCTGCTAACCCATAATTCAAAAATTAGTTCTAGGATGTTAAATAAGTATGGCAAGAAACAATTTTCCCATACTTCTTAACAAATAAAATTTAGTATCATATAAGTTATAATCAAGACAATACTCATGGATTTTCAATTAGTATATCCTAAAAAAGTTCCCTTTTTAAATGGAATAGATTATGTACCATGGAGCATAAGAATAGAGGCATATATGCAAGTTTTTGAGCTTGAAATTTGGAGTGTAGTTGATAATGGATACACAAATCCAAAGAATCAACCAAAAGGTTCAATAACAAATAATCTACACAAAAACAATCCAAAGAAAATGAATGCAATTTTGAATGGCCTATCATACTGTGAGAAGAACAAAATGGCACAATGGAATTAAACTACATAGCTCTGGGAGAATATATACTATCTTTATTCAAAAGAAACTCTCTCAATAAAATGAGGTACAACCCAAAACAAATGACGAAGCCATTGAGAGAAAAAGCAAAGTCTCCAAAGATAAAGAAGACTTTGAAACCGAATAATAAGTATATCTAGAGGAAGAAATTATTAGTTCTCTATGTGAACTAAGGAAAGATGAAAGAGAAAACTAATCATTAATGGAGCAATTGCAAAAAGTGCCAATTTCAAAAATAATACACTAAAATCAACACAAATGCCTTTAAAATACCTAATTGAAATCAATACACCATCATTGAATGGAAGCATAATCATCCAAGGTATGATAGAAGCATGCACAAGAAGGATGCACTTCCCATGAGACAACATACACTTAGTTAAAAAAAAAACCTTAGTTCCTTACTTTTCAATATCGCATATGCGATATATCACATATGCGATATATATCGCAAGTGTGATATATCGCATATGTGATATATAGCATATGGGATATATCGCACATGCGATATTCAAAAGTAAAAAAAAAAAAAAAGAGGCCGCAGGCCCCTCAAATCTCATTTTCACACGATCGGGACAACGAAAAACCGCAAGAGCGAAATAGCGCAAGTGTGATTTGTGTTTTACCTTTTCGAGGTTAAGGTCAAGGTCGAGTTCAAGGTGGATTGATCCAATGGCAGGTAAATGCTAGTTCAATCCTTTTCATTTAGCCTTCCATTCTTTAATTTTTTTCGTAATTTCATTGTTTTTATAATTATTTTGAACAAATTTTAAAAAATAATTGAATGTGAACAATCAAATAATGATTCTAAGTAAAATAACTTGCAGTTTTTTGTTTAAATCTTAACAGACAACAAAAATGAACAACAGAATGTGGAAAACCCACCCTCTAATAACCCACTGTAAATTATAGCATATAGATCTGTAGACAAATACACAACTCACAAAGAAGATCTCACAATTTACTCATCAATTGAAGAATGAAACAGTGCAAAAGGCTTGCAGCTGTGAATGCTTTCATTAATCAAAAAAGTAATTAGATAGATAATTACAATGAAGTAAAATGGCTTTAATAACCACAAGCAATTCGAATCCACATGTGGAAGTTCGAATTGATTAGACTCTACTTGACTGTAGGTAACCAAGACCTTGTCTAAATCACTATTGGAGGACTCGGTAGTTAATTGACCTTGTATAAACCATAACCGGAGTTCATCGGAGCTCTAAAACACAACTCAAGTGTTACATTCAGTGTTAACTAAGGTTAACTGACTGTGGTAGGTGAGAAATGCACCTCACATGTGTGCAGTCAAGTAAACCTAGTGCTAGCTGAATGTAGAGGACTAGAACTGAATGTAACTGACTCCTAACTTAGCTTGACCAGTCATTAACTAAAGTGAACTGACCTTGGTTGGTTTCGGCACTCCCAGTGGCTTCCTAAATTGTAGGGATTGGTCTAGGAGGCTCCTAAACTAATGCAATCAAGTGCAATTAGTGGCAGTGAGCCTCAATTAGTGTTCCCCACACTTTGGTAACTGAAACATGTGCCCCAATTAGGTCAAGTTGACCCAATGGTGCTAATGACTATAAATAGAGTGGATGGACTCCCGATTTAGACATGACTCCCAATTTAGACATATGACCAAATTTGGACAAGGGAGGATTAATAATCCTAACACCCCCCCTGAATGATAACTTGGACAAACTGTGGGCCCTGGTAACTAAGACCATAGGTCACCCATTACATCAAGTAAATTAAAGTAACTACTCAAAAACAAGGTGTTGGGGAAAAAACCACATGGGAAAAAAATACCCCCCTTCTAATTAAGCAGGTAGAATCAGGATCAATCTGGTTCTTTTGTGCATAGGTATCCTGGGGCCTGGCATGTGAACCTCTCCATAATTATGTCTAGAGGAATATTCCTCTTTGGAAGAATAATGATATGCTCAACTAAATCAGAAATATAGACAGCTACCGGATGAAGACTGGACCCATGTAGAGCAACTGAAGTCAACTGAAAAGTGAGAAAAGGTTCTTGAGAATTCAGAGAATGTGAGGAACACTCAAGAAACTGATATGTTGCAGCCATGAACAGAAAACCATGAGTGGTAATAACAGCCCCAAGTGTTAGGTGCAGGTGTCCAGGCAGATGCAGAAAATCTTCCTCTTTACTAGTTCTGTGAGGAGATGAGCATGTGATCAATGGTAGAGAAGCACTGGGACTGTTGAGAGCGAATGCTTGAGATACATAGTCTGATATAGCTTTTGAAATAGATAATGAATCACATAATAAAATATCAGCAACCTCATATGAGGAAACCAACACCAAATCCCCATTAGCAGTTTTGAAGAGAAAGTGCGGTACTTGATTTTTCACACCGGAATTGGTGAGAGCAGCTACAAGCATTACCGAAGGATTTTGGATTTTAAAATATGAAACAAATAATATCATATCAGAAATTAAATCAGATATAAATAGGTTCAAAACAGATCCAAAACTGTGAAATGGAATCAAATCCCCAGCAGCAGTTTTGTAGGAGACTTGCGGTACTTGTTTCTTCACACCGTTGATGAGAACAGCTACAAGCGGTACTGAAAGATTATGAATTTGATATATTAAACCAAGAAATATCAGATCAGATATAAATAAGATCATATCAGATCCAATAAGGTTAATATCAGATTCAAATAAATGGTTAACCGAGACGGTCGATGCACAACTTTCTTCTTCTTTAAAATTCTGAATTTTGGTGCATGCAATCCTGCAGGAATTTGCTGGAAAAACTAGATCATGGGGAGCGAATGGATCACTCTGGTAATCTGATA
>LPNX011236225.1:0-10354 GCA_001517045.1 Pseudotsuga menziesii
AAATAGAAATCAATAATATTTAACAACCATGTTATTTGTTCTTTTAAATTACTATTAATTTTATTGTTTCATTATTTTATTAACATTGTTTCTTATTACATAATGTATATTTCAATTAATTATATCTCTATATAAGGCAAGGACTAAGCTACATGCAAATCTTGTTTTTATAAATGACACATGATTTAAAGGAAGTTGTTTAAAGTTTTGACAATTGCTTGCTATTGGATGACGAGTTTTTCCCGAGAAACCAGCGAAATCATGTTTCTAAAATATGAACCAAGTAGTGTTTTAATCTATTTTTTGAATGTAGAAATTGATTCAATACACTAAAAATTTGTCGTGGCAACTAAAATCTGTAATTTTGACAACTGTAACAACAATTTTCCAAAATTCCTCTTGGATTTTCTGAAAATCAAGTCAGAATAATCTCGGTGGAAATTGTCGAAGTTTTCAACTACGATAATTTAAATCCATTGTAATCATCACTCCCACATACATTTGTGTGAAACACAAATATATATTTGCAAAATTAAATTTGTGCTTTGACTAACTCTAAATGTAGTTTATATTAGCTTTAATAATACACAATAAAATCACCCAATCAATAGCATATACTATAAAAGAGCTTCGTGGTATCTAGTCCCCATCACTTAGTAGGGATAGATAAATTGCAAAATATATGAACTTGTAAACATTGAATGGGAACTTGTATAATTTATATAGTGGAAAATTGGAGAAAGTTGGACCAAAAAGATGTTATATTCATTAATTTAACTTTCCAATATCAAATAGGGTCTTATATACTTTGTACAATGCAAAATTGATAAACATAAACATGAATTGATCCATAATGAATAATTTCCTTATTTATATTAAATAAAAAGAATTAGTTGATAGATTAATAATTAGTTGTAAACACAAATGTGAGAATAAGTAATGCTATAATACACGGTTAAACAAAACCATCATATGATTATGCCAAGTTATATAAGGGCCCAAACCAAATCGAAAAAATACTGTCACTATTGAAGAAGATTTTTTTTCAAACATATATAAAGCACGGAATATCCCAAATGCATATGGTTTACACTAACATGTGGATATTATTTATTCTTAAATGTATGATTAACTAAAAACACATTTTAGTATTTAAGTATAAGTAGAGTAATTCATTCTTGTAGTTATAAACGATAAAATGGTCATGCATTTTTTTAAATCAACAAATCATTGATCATTATAAAAACTTTTATATCTAGTTGCATCCAATAGAAACATATGAAGTATAGTGCCCGAGATGCAGGTGAATTCTCTAGACACGTGGACCTAGGGGAGGTTGACGAGGCCTTCCCTGCCCAAGCCTAACATCACAAACCATGCCGCCACTGCATGCCCTTAATGCCATGGGAGACGTGGTTGCTTCTTGGTACGCCAAAGGAACCAAGTCGTCCTGTCACAACCTGGTTGTCATTAAACGCCCCCCTCGCACCCTCATTTTGCACCAGTTCCATTCAATTCGTGAGATTATGGAGGTTGGGCTTCATTCAATGCATCCATTGTGCTACTTTTATGCTCTCCACGGCTCTGAATTATCATTCTTTGCGTTACACTGCTGCTCTCCATTGCACACAGATCTAGCTTTCCACCACCTTGCTCTTCTCTTTGCCATCATCGAGCCATGCCCAAACGACCAAGAGGCACCCCCCATAGAGGACAAGGCCGTAATGCTTGAGCTGATGGACACATACCTATCTCAGCCCAAGCATGCGGCAACGGATTTTATTTGGAAATTTCGGAGGAAGTGCAGAGAATTGTCTCTAAGATGGGAAGATGAACTGTCTAGGGCACTTGGCACAACTGGAAGAATGATGGAGCATAGACAGAACTATTGGGTCTTGAAGAACTTACTCATTCGTCTGGTCCTTAGATTTAACCCTTTGGTTCACCCTCCACCACCACCATCTCCTCAAGCTGCTCCTCCACAGCCAGCTCCTCAAGCTACTCCTCCTCCCGCTCCCCAAGGTGTTGCACCACCAGCTCCTCTGTAGCTCCTCTGTAGCTCCAGCCTCCACCATTGCTCCCCCACCTCGCTCCATTGCCCTTCCATGCTGCCGACCTTCCACCAGCTCCATGTGCAAGTTTACTTCCAACCCTGTCATCATGAAAAAGACCACTCCGCTGCCCAACAAACAACCACCTGCAGGAACCAAGGAAGAAGAAAACAAAACTAATGATGAAGAAATGGCGATGTCTAGTGGAAATTTGGGGGCTTCATCAGATGAGCATTCTTAACTAGCATCTTCGGGCTACAGCTGCACAATCATGGAGGAACCATGGCAGAAACCATGAATCGAGGCTGCCTCGGCTACGTGTCTGTCTGCCTGCATGCAGCATGGTTTATGCACAGGTGTCTTCTTGGCCACGTGTTGTTCATCTTGGAAATGTCAGGTTTTTATGTTTACTGCATTGTTATATGGATGGTTTTATGTCTTTTTTCTCCAACAACTAAGGAGGCATCTTATCTTTTTTCTTATTTGGACGACCTGTTTTCCCTCTCGGAGGGAGGGTTTTGTGGCCGTGTTTTTCCTCCTGGAGGGAGGGCCGAGTCTAACTCTGAAACTCTATACCTGCTCCACCTAAGAAGGTTGGCCTATAACCTTATATGTACCACCATTTTCTTTTTTTAATAGATTAGTTCTCAACTTACAAAAATAAACATTTGAAGTATAGTGGACAAACTTCAATGTTATGTTAAATTGTAAAACTAAGTAATTTTTGCAATTTCTCTACTTGCTCCTCGGTTAAAGTTTTCTTCTTAGTCATATCAAAATCTTTCTTAACTACCAATATGACAAAGAACAATCCCATATCTTTTGTTCAATCTATGCTGGATTCACACACATCAAGGATCCATATATTATTTGTATACATGTTGGGTCTCTACAAGATTTGTTTGAAACACATTGTAACTTCCCGATAAAAATTGCAAGGGAATCACTTTTAATAAAAAACATAAGTAGAGAAAAGAAAATAATTATGTTCAATCTATTAATAAATAATTATATTTCTCAGAAAGGAGAACCAAACATATATTAAAACGATTACTTATTTGATTAGCCTCCTTTCATGGAAGGTAACTGACCCCAAAAATAAAAGAGGGAGAGGTATGGAGGGGAGTTGAGATTAAGCATAAGAATCGACGTGGAAGAAGGAAGGAGGACCTGCAAAAATGGAGCCAACCAAGGATATCATTTATGGATGAGGATGTAAGATGGGTGATTACTTTGACCCTCTTGAAGGAAGAAGAGTAATAACCTTATAGTGTTGTAACTCTATCTTTGCAAAGGAAGAATATGAACTTTTCACAGCTTTGGTCCACTTTATTCTTTAGTTATTTTTTTATACGTATTGTTGATGCATGCAATTCATTTGGAGGGACAAATCTGTTTTAAACTCTTTACTTATAATTTCATCTTTGTTTCAGTTGATAAAGAACTATACAAGCGTCTTCATAAGTGAGCTATCATATGTTAGTTGGGCGGTAAAATTCTTCTTTCTACGCAAGAAACGGGGAGTATGCTGAGACCACCGTAGTTTACAGGTTCTTACCTTCTGAGTTATTTGCAGAGTTCACAGGTTCTTTCCTTCTGAGTTATTTGCAGAGTTCACGATTTGTAATTAATTATCGATTACAAATCGTTTGAAGTTGATTTCCTTGGGGCAATTCCTTTTTCTCTTTATCTCTTTGTATTGAATGAGCAACCTTGTTACAAAGACTCAAACCTTTTCCATTTGTTTTTTCTATGGTGGGAAGCTTCGTCTTATGATATTTTATATTAGATTGGGGAGCTGAAAGCTCTTCTTTCTATTTTCCTTTATCAGAGTTTCTCCACTAGAGCGATAAATTAACTCCACATTCTATTTATTTGATTTTTTATTATTATTAAAAGTCATTTGATAAATTTTTATATATTGTTTAAAGGTATGAATATATACGAGGGATCCCACACCCTTATATATTATATTGAAATCGAAATATTTGAATATGTTGTGTATTGTATAAATCCGTTTATCACCAAAAGGGTAGCTTTACTTCTGTTTAATGTTGGTTTATATAATTAATTAATGTCTGCAAAGTTAAGATACAACTAGCCTAAGAGTTACTTTGTATTAAGAGTTAAATTTAATGTTTATCCTTTAATAAAGTATTAAGAGATTAAAAGGTAATGTTTAATATTAATTGACAAATTGGGCTTATAATGTAAGAAACAAGTTTCAACTTTATCTTACAGTTGATAGGTTCCCAATCTAGTTACTTGTAGATTTGTTTAAAACTATGCAGTGGAAAGTAATCATTACGGAAGTCGTGGGAGTATATTTATTCCCATCCATGAGAAGGTAGGTAGTCTTTATTGGAACTCTCTGGAAAATAAGTAAATTCTACATAATATATATATAGAGAGAGAGAGAGAGAGAAAGAGAGAGAGATTATAAAAAATGGAGGAATCAAACTTCAATATATCCCCTTCTTCTTTATGCCAAGATTAGAAGGTCCATCCTTTTATGTTCATGATTTAACTCCATTTTTTGACTTATGAGGAGGTTGAACATGAGTAATTCATATTTAATCAATTAGAAGCAAACACTGAATATAACTAAAATGATAAAACAAAGAATAAATCTACTAACGCTTGGTGGAGAAAGAAATTATCCTTGACACGATGAACCTTAATGGTTGAACTTCATCTTTTGATGATTAAGAGTCTAATTGGATGGATAATGGCTAATCCTATGGGTAAGGACTATGTATAAATATATTATAATCAATAAGTGATAGAAACCTTGTAAGTTTATCATTGTAATCTTATGTAATCTTCACTTGATTAGTTTAAACGAGAAGATTTTAAATTATTTTAAGATGGTAATGCCTTTATTAAAACAAGGCCTTGTGTTAAAGCTAAAAAGTAATATGAAAATGTTCTCTGTAAAAGAGTCATTGGGAATGAGAAAAGTAAATAGCAGCGGTTGTGCTGTAGAATTGTAACTTTCAATAAATAGCAGTAGTTGTGCTGTAGAATTTTACTATTTCTTTATTGATTATAATTAATAATAATATTAACAATTCTTGGCGGATGTAGCCCCTAGTTGGGGTGAACCATGTATATTGATGTACCTCTTATGTTTGCACATTATAATCGTCAATTATATAATAATTTTTATATTATGTGTGATTTCACTTAAAAATGTTATTTGCTTAATGTATAAGTTTACTCACACATATGATTATCATTAATGAATGGTGATTCACAAGTGTTAATTATTATATATATGTAATGATTAAAGAATGGTGATTAGTAGGTATACCATGGTACAGTGGGCCATGAAATATTCTAACATAACAAGTACTTAGTTAAGTAAATTTTATGTGTGGAAAACCTAATTGGGAAGTATACCTTTTGTTTAATATTTTTATTTTAAGGTAAAGAATTAACAACTTTTAAGATATCATTATTTTGACTCACTAGATTGTGTGTGATGAAGTGGATTATGTTATTACCATTAGTAGAGTAAATGAACGAAGAGAAGCTATTCCAATTTTGTTTGCACTTAATTTGGAAGTAGTACATATTAAGCAAAATGGCTTTATTTTTAAGGGGATCGAAATGATGAGAATTATGTTGTTAGTCTTCAAAATATATATTACTATTTTAGGGTATCAATAAGAGAAATATACTATGTGTAAGAATGTAAGGATGTACCATATTAATGATGAAATATAATCATTGGTACTAACACTCTTTAGTACTTGGAAGATGTTTAAGGAAAACTTTTATGCCCCATTTCTACATAATTAGTATGGTGGAAGATGGGTTTGTTACAAATGGTATCAGAGCAAGTTCTCAACACTTGGACATAATGGACTTACCTGCATTTAGGTATGTTGTGAACTTTTTGATTTGGATATGAGATTTTATGTTTACTTATTGGTATGCATGATATAGAAAGAATACTATTTTTAAGTTATGATCTCCAAAGTACATGAACTAGTTTGCTAGAATTATGTGCTTGAATGTATAAAGCTAGTTGCATAACTGAAATGGAAAAAAAACATATTGATTCCCATTTGATTAAACCAAATGATAAAGATGTTATCATTTGATTAAAAACCAACACATTTTGGAAAAACATAGTTTAGGTAACTTGATATGATGAGAATATACTTTGTAATAAGTTTTGAATATTTCTACTGAAATACTTGAGTATGGAAACTATAACATTTTTAAGAATGATTAGTTGTCTATATGGCATATCTATGATAATGTAATTATTTCATATAAAAAAATTTTGGTTTGTACATGCATAGGTACTAGAAATATCATGCTATGCAATGTGATAATGTGTTGTTAAACATGTTGATGTGTAATGTTGTTATTTAAGTCTTGGAAGACTTAGATAAATATGCCATGATGTTGAGAGGGTAAGATATAGAGAATCAATATTGTTGAGTTAGCAAGTGGATATGGTGTTGAACTAGTGAGATCAAGAACATCAAGTATATTCATAATTATTAAAAGTTTTTTTTTTGTGGAGCTGATATGCTATGGAACATCGAGTATGCTCGATGATGATTATGGTATTTCATGCATTCGATGTTTCTTTTGAAATGATATTTAATATATGTCATTATCACTGAAAATGTTTCGAGATCATTACAGATAATGAACTATGGAAGTTCCAATAAGACCATATATAAAGAACTAAATATGAATATATGAAACCTGCAATAAAAAAAACAAAGGAAAACAAATAGTGAGATAGAGAGTAATGAAAATTTTGAGTTTACTATGAAGGAGGCATTAGGTTATAAAGCTCTTAAAATTTTGTTAAAAAATTCTAAAAAAAATAGACCTCTTTAAAATATAATATACCTAATTAACTAACTGATAAAAGAAATGAAGGAAAGTTGATGAGAAAAATGTCAATAAGCAAGAGAAATTGAGTTTGGTGTTGAGCATGTTGGATCTTGAGTACCTAAACTATTTAGTCTCATTATGAATAACTGCGATATGTATTAAGAATTGAAACTGAGACTTAATTTTTAGAATAAACAAATTGAAATATTAACATGGTTGAACACAAATGTTTTTTGATCGAAGGAAAAACTCCTGAATTTGGAAAATCTCTCAGTAAGTAAAAAAAAACTAACTAATTATGAATTAAGCAGAGTTGCTATGGAGCACCCTAGAAAGATTTTAGTCTCTAAAATTTATAATAAATGATTACAGAGCTTCCAGTGAGCACCCTTGTGAGGTTTTAAGCTTATTGGCAGCTCTATGATATCAAAGTCCTAGGAAAAGAGCCACCAATGAGAACCTAGAGGAGGTCTTAGATTCTGCAGTGACATCCTTTGTGATTTTGAGCTTCCAGGCTCAGAGATATGTGGGATTCCATGCCTTCAGAACTAACAGGATCTATGAAGGAGATACACCCGAGAGTTTTAAAAATACAATGAAGCATATCGTCCTTGTATCGGATGAATGATAATATATACAATTTGAGGAGGCCTTCATGCAAACTAGTGGTTCCGTGAGGAGATGACCCTCATGTATTTATATATCCATGCCAAAACTTCTAAAAGAATATTTTAGCCAAGAAATGCTTGGAACATCAATGTCATACAAGAGGTATGTGTGTGAATGTAATATTTGGTATTTAGGCATTATCATATGATGAAGGACAAATCATTGGTTGTAAAGTTATATATGAGAAGAATCCTCAAATGAAAAATGTGATGAAAGAATTGTTGTTATCTGCATTGATAATATTTTTAAATTAGCATATGTTTCATCATCTATGAGAAAAAATATTATTATGCACATGTTATGTTAGTTTGATATGATTAACTATGTTTCCAAGGAATGTAGAAATGATTAAAGGTACTTGAGAGGAAGTATCACCATACTAGCGGTATGAACACAAAAATTTAATATGGCAAGTTATGTGTCATGAAAATGAATGAATGGTTTGTTTTATATTATGAATGTTGTATATGTTATGCCTCATTGACAGATGATGTAGGTGCATCTTGAGAGAAAGACTAAGATCTAAAGGGATATTATGAAAAGAAACAACACTATGTTGCCAAAAGAAAATATGTTTCTTTTGATTTTAAAATTTATATTTATGCATATATTTATGAATGGAAACTTTTTGTAACATTGTGTAAAGAACATGTTGTGAAAGACAAGAAGCATTAGAAACACTTCGAAAGAAATCCAAATCAAGAAAGGATTGATGAAGCTCGATAATTGCAAGGTCAAATGTACATTAAATAATAAATTTTGAAAGACACCAACACCAAGGATGGTATACCTTTAAGGGGGGAGTATGTAACATCCCAGTAAAATTACAAGGGACTTATTTTTAATAAAAAACATAACTGTAGAAAAGAGAATAATTATGATCAATCTATTAATAAATAATTATATTTCTAAGAAAGGAGAACCAAATATATATTGAAACAATTACTTATTCGATTAAGACCCTTTAATGGAAGTTAACCGACCCGAAAAATAACATAGGAAGCAATCTGGAGGGGAGGGGAGTTGAGATGAAGCATAAGGATCGATGTGGAAGGAGGAAGATGACACTTAAAAAAATGGAGCCAACAAAGAATATCATTTATGGTTAGGTATGTAAGATGTATGATTACTTAGACCCTGTTGAAGGAAGAAGAGCAATAACCTTATGGTGCTGGAACTCTATCTCAACACTAGTAAAGGAAGAATATGAAACTCTCATAGGTTTGGTTTAATTTATTCTTCAATTATTCTTTCTACTTATTGTTGATTCATGTAATTCTTTTGCATGACTGAACCTGTTTTAAACTCTTAACTTATAACTTCATAATTTTTTTCGGTTGGTAAAGAAACGTACACGTGCCTTTATAGGTGAAATTTCCTATGTTAGTTGACCATTAAAATACTTCCTTCTACACAAGCCACAGGGATTATGTTGATACCACCCTAGTTTAATTCCTTAGAAATTATGTACAGGTTCTTACCTTCTGAGTTATTTGCATAGTTCACAGTAGTCGCTATTGACGGTATCTTCTAGGAAGAACAATGTATAGACATAATCAATTATCGATTACAAATCGTTTTCAGGTTAGGACAATTCCTTTTTCTATTTATCTCTTTGTATTGAATGAGCAAACTTGTTACAAAGACTCAAACCTTCGTCATTTGATTTATCTATGGTGGGAATATTCCTCTTATTATATTTTAGGTTGGGGAGCTGAAAGCTCTTCATTTTATTTTCCTTTATGAGAGTTTCTCCATTAGAGAGATAAATAAACTCCACATTCTATTTATCTGATATTTTTTATACATTATTTAAAATAATTTGATACTTTTTTATATATTATTTAAAGGTATGAATATATGAAGGATCCCACACCCTTATATATTATGTGGGAATCAAACTCTTTAAATATGTTGTATAATATATAAATATGGTTAACATCAAAAGGGGTAGCTTCAGTTTTGTTTAATGGTGGTTTATATATAATTAATTAATGTTTGAAAAGTTAGATACAACTAGCTTAATAGATACTTTGTACCCCGTAATCTAATCTTATCTGATCGATTCCCAGCAGTCGAGGCAGTCGATTCCCATCGAGAGAGACCAATCCTATCTGTCGGCCGGTGGAATCCCACCTGATATGCAAGCGATAGCGATCCTTCCATCAACGACAAACGATAAGAGTTAAATTTAATGTTTATTCTTTAATAAAGTATTAAGATATTAAAATGTAATGTTTAATATTAATTGAAGAATGGTTTTTATAATGTAAGAAAAACTTGAACTTTATCTTATAGTTGATAGGTTCCAAATCAAATTACTTGTATATTTCTTCAAACCTATGTAATGGAAAATAACCATTAAGGAAATCGTAGGAATATATTAATTCCCGAATGTAAGCAGACTTCATTGGAAGACTCTATGTGGAAAATAAGTAAATTCTACTTACTATATATACTCATTATTGGAAATATTATAAAAATGGAGAAATCATAGTTTAATTCATCCCCTTCTTCTTTATGCCAAGATTAGAATGCGTATCCTTTGATGTTCAGGATTTAGCTCCATCATTTGACCTATTAGGAGGTTGAAGATGAGTCAGTCATATTTAGTCAATTAGAAGTAAACATTGAATATAAGTAAAATGATGAAACTAATAATAAACATACTGATGCTTTGTGGAGAAAGATAACTTAGCCTTGCACCATGAACCTTAATGGTTTAACTTAATATTTTGATGATTAAGAGTCTAATTGGATGGCTAATGGCT
>LPNX011236225.1:20137-65380 GCA_001517045.1 Pseudotsuga menziesii
TAAATATTTCCATTTCATTTTTAGCTAGCTTGTGCCAAATGCAGATAAATATGTGGATATTTCCCTTAATAGCAAGAGGTTTCCTTATTAATCAATCCAAGTCTTCAATACTAATATGGTCAAGGCATCGAATTTTCTCTTTCTCCTCGTCGCATATGCATTCAACCTATTCAATCATTAATTTTGGTGGACAAGCATTTTCAATAAGATCCATGGTAGGGAAGTGCAATATTTCCATAATTTTGTCCACATCATACCATCTCCTTCCACAAACATCATGTGCTTTATGAATGATGTCCTCAATCATTTTGTTTAAATCAAACCAAACACGCAATACAATCCTAAATTTATTCAACTGAAAGATGCTAAGGATAGTGATATCCTCTGGTTTATTTTTCATGTACCTTTTCCAGTCCATAATGTCATCATAGGCCTTGCAATCTTTCTCTCTCTTCGCCACCTACTCCTCGGGGGTGATAGACATTTTTCCAAAAGAAACATGAGTCTCCATAATTTCATTCAAGGTGTTAAACAATTCAGTTAATAACTCATGATTATCTCGATTAACCTAGATGGCCAAGTCTTTAAATTCTTGCTAGGAGAACTTAGAAAAGGCAGAGGAAGCTATACTTGCAGTTGCATCTTCACATTATTTTTCAAGAAAAGCTATCCTTTGTGTAATGGTGGCATTTACATCTTGTTCATTATGAAATTTAGCTTGGATAGAAGTATAAGTTCAGCTGTAACTCTTTGAACATGTCTTTAGATTCTCTTTCAAGATCAGCAACATAATTCTTATGCTCCCTTTTGATTCTATACATATCTTCTTCAAGCTTTCTTACTTCTTCCTTTCTTCTATCAAGCTCCCTTTTCAATGTGTTGACTGCATCAAGGTTTACACCTATAAATCCACCCAAATTTGTAGTTGTATCAACTGCATCTACCCGGGGATCACCAGACTACTGAGTGCATATTATCTGGTTAGTAACAGGTGCTTCCAAACCACCTTAATCTCTGCTTCTCTTCCTTCGTTTTCTAACCACTTCCTTAGATGACTTGCTATATAAATAATCTTCAAGAGGGACTACGAAGTCTTCTTCAAACTCAGCTACTGATTCGGTGAATGATGAAGTCGCGTTCACTATTGAAACCAATGAAGATGTCTGAGTAATGGTGGAAGCGGGTATGGTCATAGTAATGTGGGAGGTAGGGAAAGGAGAAGAGATGTTTTGAATAATTGATTGTTCAAAGGTCGAAGACAGGATTGGGATGAAAGTTTCAGGAAATGGAATGCAAATATTTGGAGCTAGAAGTGATGATGAGGGTAATAAAATTTGCTCAGTAATAGTTGATGATGAAAGGGTGAATGAGGGTAATTTCATAGGGACTTTAAAATACTTGGTCTGTACAACACTAAATGGAGGTATGGGATGTTGGAATGAAGTAGCTTAGAGGGAATAAGGTGTACTCATCAAGGTGTGATAGAGTTGAGATAATGAAGATGATTGGATTTCTCCAGTAGGAAAAGTTGAAAGATTTTGGATAGATGAGAGGAGAAAATTTGAAGTTGAAGAATCAGAAACAGAAGTGGATTCTAAGATCCTTTGATTAGGGATATAATCTTTCATTTCATGATCATTGAAAAAATTTGTAATTTCTTAAAAATGCTTAGTTACTTCCTCCATCACAAGCATAGGGGAATGCACTTCCTCTTCAGTATAACAATCAATAAAATCTATGATAGGTTCTGAGAAGCAGTAACCTAAATTTTCTGTTTTTTAGCAAGCTTACCCTCAGTTGCCACTTGATCATCATATAGCTGGGAAATTACATTATTTACTTGAATGTCAATAGTAGACTTAGCAATTTCTGGTGCTTGAGTTACCAACATTGAAGTTATCTTTCCAACTTCTACTTTTATTTTTGGGAGGTCTGCATCATAGATTTAAATTGTTGAGCAACAGTTACCTGTGGAAGGTCTTCCATAGGGATTTTACCCTTGTTCCCATATGAACATGTAATCACTGATGGAAATTTTGCCTCTTGAGATTCTTTCTCTTCTAGATATTTTCTTACCTTTTCTAGGATGTCTAGCTCCATTGCTCTGTAAACCAAAAACTTAGTTTTAAGTTCCTGCTGATGTTGTAAAATTTGGATATGTTCATCTTTTCTCTTAGCTCTAGAAAAGACTTTAGAAAAGGTTATCACTCCCTAGTATATGGATTCATCAAGAACTTTTTCATGAACATAACTATTCTGGACATGGTTTTGTTTGAAATGAGCATCAAGAAACCCCTTAGGGTCATGTTTCCTTTTAAAAGAAAACCCCTATTTGAAATAAACTATTTGGTCACTCAATACTGCAGCCCAAGTTGAAGTTGGGATGACTAATGGCCCAATATCCAAAGGAAATTTAGGCCAACCTTTTATTTTAGGAACAATGAGTTTTTTGTACACACCATCAATGACACTCTGGAAAGAGACCTCTTCAATAACTAACCTGTTAGGAACAATATTGGGAAGCATATGGACAATATTTCCACCCCAAATTATGATGTATGAAAAATATTCATAGACATACCAATCACCCATTGTGGTGATAAAGGTCCTGGCCTTAGCTGAAAAAGTAGGAGCTTCCTCTTTGGATATTGAAAAATAAATGATGCCAAGAAAGTGTTCACAGATTTCATAGAACATAGTTGTATAATTAGTATCCCACAGTGATGAATAATAAATAGGCACTATAGCGGCCGGTAAAGTCTAGTTCCATCCCAAATTGGGGTATTGGAATTCAGTGTAGAATACATCAATGATAAAGGCCGAAAAGAATAAATTTGGATTCTTCCAAGAGGTAGCTTTCTGATAATCCTAGATAATCATTTTAAGCTCCAATGACAAGATAGACGCCCAAGGGAAAGACTCACCAGTTGTTAGGACATGGTGGGATACTAGAGCCCATTCATCTTTAAACATAGAAGAGTTGGGAAGACTATAAAGTCTGCATAACATGGATGCCAATAAGGAATAAGGTTCTCTAAACCAGGCGATCGGGTACAAGTTGTCAGCCTTCTACGATAAATTGCTAGGTTCATTCATCCAGGATTTCGGCATTTCGTTAAAATTATACTTGGTCTTAGAATATTGGGAAAATTCATTGTCAAGGGGTTGCACAACCGGCTTAAGAGCGTAGGGTTTAGTAAAAACCTCAGTACAGAAAGTGTCCAACTGTGACCCTATGCTATCATTAAAGGACCGGTATTTAGGGTTTGCATGGTCCATAATTCATTTGTTTGTGTCAGTGTAGGGAAGGATAGTGGGCCTAGAAGTGATGGCATGTACCTCAGAATCCCTAATTTTCTGGTAATTTAACTGGTCATTTAGAATATCTAAGAGGTCATCATTGTCAAAAATCAAGTAAACCCTGACCAAGTCAATTTAGTAAGTTTCGGTGATTCTCCTACTAGTTTATGAGAATATGTTGAAGTTTGGGTCTTTAGTCAACACGTATTTGTGAGTGTTCTTGCAGCGGGTAATTCATGCCATTTTGGAAAATTGAAAAACTTTGTTTAAATGCATAAACACAAAATCAAGACCAATTGAGAAACAAAGCAATGGTAAACAATAAAATGTGAAAATTATAGAAAAAACCAACCTGGAATTGACCGAAACTATGAAAATTCTCTCTGGTAAAAATCGCAGTAAAAACCCACGCAGCAAGGTAATTTTGAAAACTAAAAATGGTAAAGAAAATACAAAGAACACATCTATTTATATATTTTTCACAGATCGAATTCAGGCCATAGGATTAAAATAAATAGACTATTGGGATCAAATCTTTCGGGATACGAAATCAAGTTGCACTATCTCAATTTTATTAAATTTCTTGAAATCTACAATTGCGAGTTGTGGGAATACAAAAATCTTAAAATATTAACTAACCTTTTCCACAATCTCCAATTTTCGGGTTGCATGTTACGGAAACACACAATACAAATCATAATTCAAACTTCTTCCCACAATCTATGATCTGCAATTACGTGTTGCGAGATGATAAAATGTGATTATTGAAAAATATTCCCGTGCCCTCAATCCGTATTGTGGGTTGCAAAACAAAAAACTTGCAAATGCAAAACCAAGATCCTGCAATCCACATTGTGGCTTGCATGAAAGACACACTTTCTTGGGAAAAATTAATCTTTCCTGCAACCCACCAAAAACACACAAAAAAACAAGAATTTTTTGAAATATTAACTAAACCAAATTATGACAAAGATAAAGAAACCGTATGATAACTTATGGGAACCCCAAAGTGACTTTGAAAATTTAAACATTACCTTTACATATAAAATTGGGACTCCAATTATTTGCATAAAACATGGGATCTGTTGTATCTATAACAAATGGTGACTAGCTGGGACAAACCAATTATCTCTGTAAATAAGAACTTCCTTACAAAGAAAAACATGTCAGTAAACAAATAATTCAGCCTAAAATTTTAGAAAACATTTATATAAGAATGCAACCAACAGGAAGAGTTACCAAAATGATTTATACATTCCCATCCATGATCAATTAAAGATGATGCAAATCTTAATAGGAGGTATTAAGAATAATAAGGATCCATTCCCTTCAGCAAATCATAGGCATATAGTTTGAGTTGAACCTGGGGGAAAACCTAGGACTACTCTGGACATCCAAACATAGATCACCTTGATTTATTTATTAGATTCTTCTCCTTTTTTTTAGATAAAAACCTATAATACTTCATTGACATAAGACCACTACCCCTATTTGGTAATAAGTGCCATTCACAAGCCTGATATAGAAGCTGAACAAACCAGCTCGATAAGGAGACCCCTTGTCTTCCAACTGCATCATTGAAAGAAACTATCATGTTATAGTAACCATCTAATGGTAAATTTAGTCCAACATCAAACCTATCATCATGGCAAGGTTGGATTTTGATAAGACACCCCTTCCCTTATGTACAACAATTTCCTTACAGGAGAAAACAAGAATTTATTTGAGTGTGGATTACAAGACACTACCATGGATTGATATCCACATAATAGTAGTGTTACCCACTCATGCTTTGCAGATCATGAATGAACCGACCTATGATAAGATCTTTCATCTTTCAATAGAGACTCAAAGCCACCTCCCCAGTTTGATGGTGAATATGTCATTCCACCAAGCATGTATGAACCTAATGGGCTGGCCTATGATAAGACCCCCCATCTTGCAATCCACAATCATTAAGGGAAATAATTTTCAATGTGACTATGATAGGATCCAAAGCATAAAAGGCTGACCAAGTTATAAATATATGTTTGTTGCACTAATGAAACATGAGATAAGAAGAACCATTTACCTCTACAGGGCCTAATTACATGATTAAAGTATATGTAAAGATATTGATCAGGATGAGAATGCATCAATCCAAAATCCTACAATTAATTGGTTGTCAATTATATATAAAACAAATCCTGACAGAGGCTGAAAAGGTTGAAACTGACAATGTACTAAAATTAGGAGTACTACAACCTTGAGACAAAGTGATCAACTACCATTACAAAATGTGTGGACATTATTAAACCCCCTACTAATATTAGGAAAATCAATCAAAACAAAGAAAACATAAAAAATGAACACACCAAACCTATATACATAACATATCAAAATGTTCATAAAAGATACTTTTTGAGCAAGGAGACATTCACTCGGTAAGTATCAATGACTCCCTCTAGTTTCTGCAACCAAACAATGCTAGGACCAATCTTTTCTGTAAAAATGAAAGGTCCTAGCCAAATACATTGAAACTTGGTATATTCTTTATTGTCCTTATTTTGTTTATCCCATCTCAATAACAAATCCCCTACTAAAAATTTTGGGTCAGAAGAAGATTTCTCATCGAACCATCTTTTAACTAATTGTTGGTGTTGATACAGTTTGTTTTTGGATTTCTCTCTATATTTTCTTACTTAAGCAAAGTATCAATCCTCTATTGAAGTGGGGATGAATCATATTCTTGAATATATTGGGCCAATTGTAATGAGTTGATAGTAATATTAGATGGTAGGATGTCTTCCTTGCCATAAACTAAACAATAAGGAGAATTATCAATTTCTACCTTCAGGGTAATCCGGTCTTCCCAAAGAGCATTGCAAAGTTGGGTATGCCAATCTTTATGATGAGAGGCCACTGTTTCTTCAGAATGTTTATTAAGTTATTGTTAGAAAATTCATCAATTCCATTGCGTTGTGGATAATAATTGGTAGAAAACGTGAGCTTAATCCCTTTTTCAAGGGCATAGTGTGTGATATCAATCAACGTGAAATAAGAAACTAGATATCTAGGGGCACCAAACCTAGTGGTTGTTTGACTTTCCAAGAAGTATATCGCTTGGTTTGTATTGCACTATATGATGGGAACTTCCTCAACCCATCTAGTAAAATAATTTGTGTCTGCTAGGATGTACATATGTTGCAGGGAAGAAACAAGGTTAATGGGTCTGACAAAATCCAATCCCCATTGTTGAAATGGGAATTGAAATTCTACTGGATGCAAGGGGAAGGCATGTTTTTTAACTTTTCCAGCACACTTCTGACAAGGGTCACATTTCATGATGTAAGCATGGGAATCTCTTAACAAAGTAGGCCAGCAATATCCTGCCCTTATGCTCTTGTGAGCTGTCGTCTCTCCTGAAAAATTCTCTCCTTCAGGTCTTGCATGAAATTGAAAAAGGATATTATCAGTTTGTTCCTTATCTAAACATCTGAGAAAAACCCCATCATAGTTCTTTCTAAACAAAATACCATCAATAAATTGATATGGAGCTGATTTTAACCTTAAAGCTCTACATTTTTTGGGGGTCAATATTTTTAGGATCAAACCCTTGATTTAGAAAAAACTTAATATGGTTGTACCATTCAGACATTGTAGTTTCAATGGTGTTAACAAAACCTGTGGGTATAGTTTCCTCTTGCTCCCACTTAATTTGCTAATTTTCAGGATCATTTGATTGAGCGATAAGTAGACACAAACCTTTCCCTTTGACAATAGTTGTTGGTCTAATCTCCAAGTCATATTCTTGCAATATTGTCATCCAGTGAGCCCTTTTCTCACCAAGTTCTTTCTGAATGAGGACATTTCAAATGGAGGCATAAGGGACAATCACCTTAGTCCACAACTTTAACAGGCATGGTCTATAATGTTTTACTAATTTGTAAACCACATAAGCATGCTTATCAACCTAATAATAGTTAAGTTCGACTCCCTTGAATGTTGAAATCATAAAAGAGATGGGAATCTTAGCATCGTCATGATTTTTCTGTGTAACAACAGCTGTGTAAGAAAAGTTAGTAGCAAAGGTGTATAGGATAAAATATTTGTTGAAGTATGGAGACATCAGAGTAGGTGCTTCTAAAATGGATTTCCTAATTTCAAAAAAGGCATTTCTTTGTTCCTCAGACCACTTAAACTATGCATTTTTATTAACTAGCTATTGTAATGGCTTAACAACTTGAGGAAAATTTGGCATGAACCTACGAACAAAATTGATCTTACCCAAGAATGATTGCATGGCTTTCCATGAACTAGGGAGGCTGATATTTGAAATGGATTCAGTGCACTCCGAATCAATAATAATGTCTTCCTTGGAAATAATGAAACCTAAGAGCTTACCATCTGTGACCATGAAGATAGAATTCTTGGGATTGAGTGAAATCTTGTACCTTCCACAGCTTTCAAACACATGTTTCAGAGCAGACAAATGTTCATGTCATTTTTTAGAATAGATTGTAACATCATCTAAGAATAACATGATTGAATTGTGTATAAAACCCCTAAAATATATATCCATATCTCTATGGAATGTAGCTCCTTCATTTTTTAGCCTGAAACGCATTCGCCTATAAGCAAAGGTTCCCCAAGGGGTCTTGAAAGCTGTTTTAAATTGATCATCCAGGGAAACTAGGACTTGGTTATATCCTAAGAAGCTGTGAAGGAGTGAAAACATATCAGACCCAACTACCTTTTGTAGAATCTCATCGATGGGAGGAACAACATAGTTATCTTTCTCAGAGGCTTTCTTTAAGTTTATGAAATAGACACAAATTTGGATTTCCCAATTCTTTTTTCAGAAGGGTACCAAGTTGGAAATCCACTACGTATGTCTAACAGGGAATATGATTCGCATTGTCAATAACTTATCAAGTTCTTTGTTTTCAAAGTGTTCCAAGCTTGGATGCATCTTCCTCAACTTCTGTTGGTAAGGTCTTACCTCTGGTTTCATTGGGATATTATCATGCATGACACTGGTGTAAAAGGTTTTGAGTTCATCGTATGTCCATGTAAAGATGTCTTTGAACTCTCTACACAACTTGATAAAAGCTCTCATTTTTTCATCAGATCAATCAATTCCAAGGTTGATGAAGCAAGGATTATGTTCAGTGCCCAAGTTGACAGGTTCATAGTTGAGAGCTGAACTCTGGTTTTTATAGTTGGTCGTTTGTTTGAACTTGTCTTGTAGGTCGTAAAATGTTTCTAAGTTGATAATTGATTTAGGGATAATCTTGGAAAGATCAGACAAGGATTTATCATGTTTAGCCTCATCAATTTCAAGACCTTGAAAGGTGTCCTGGGATAAAAGAAAGTCCAATATTTGCTGATCGTCATCAAATACTTTCTAATTTGTCACATTGTCCAGGATGGAAGGTTTGTACATCAACTCAATTGAAAAAAATTTCATGTACAAACCTTCTAGTGGAATCAACCTAGACACAGTATTCGCCAGAAGATCAGCATCAAAATTATGTGATCTATGGACTCACTTGATGTTGAATGCTGAAAAAGAGTTAGTAAGATCATTTATTAACTTTTGATAGTTAATTAAACGAGGATACATGAAATGTATCTAGTTTCTCACCTACTTCACTATGATCTCAGAATCTCCAACGCATTCAATTACCTTTGCACCCATGTCAATGGCTTTCCTGGGTCCTTTGACCAGTTCTTCGTACTCATCCACCTTATTGGTGCATTTGAACTCAAGTCTGCACACAATCATATTTTTGGTCCCTTTTGGATCAACTAGTACACAACCTACACCAAATCCATCTTTAGAACTAGAGCCATCAAAAAATAAATTCCATGCAATAGGGTCAATCCTAAAATTAGTATTAACATTATATACATTGTGTACAATCATTCCAGAGAATGGTACAGAAGTGACATGAGAAATTTGTGACTGGTTCTATACATTCTCACTTGGTAAAGCATCAACAAGAAAATCTATGAATAATGTGTCAAATTCGAAGTGTTCAATGTGAGTTTTGAAGTAAGAGATAGATTCATTGGAGCCATGAAGGTCAATAACTATTTGCTTCATAAATGGTTCCCTATTGATCTTAAGTTTATTGGGTTGTCCATTGAGGGGTATCCACAGGTGAGACCAGTAAGTGGTGAAATAAACTTTCATCTTCTCTGACCAATATTTACTTAGCCACATTCCATAATTTTCTGGTATGTCAGCAATCATGATGTCTATTGTCCAATGGATCCTAGGATCAACAGACAATCTCAACAAAACATTTCTCAGTCTTCCCACTACTTTAACTTTAGATATGTCAAGCTGGACAATTTGAATAGTGATAGGTTCCCAACTTGCATTTAATTTCTTACAGATAGAGAGAGGCATAACATTTGATGAGGTGCATGAATCTATCATGCAATGTGCACATTCCTGTTGAAAATATCAAATGTAATAAAGAAAGGAGGTACCCCCTTACTTTCAGACTTCTTATTATTCAGTTTAGAATAAGATTGAAGGTTATTATTTTGAGATTCCCTTGGATGTTTGATTATCATACTTTTAGGAATGGATTCTCTTAGAGAAGGGATCTTAATAATATCAAATAACGAAATATTAGATTTGACTCTTTTCAAATCTTCATCCAAATTGTACTCTGGTTCAGGAATGATAGTATCCTTTTATGGAAGGGTTTTACCTTTGTTGGGAACTGTAGGAGCTATAATACATCCTTATTATATATTTTGGACCTTAGTCTAACTTTATTTTCCTAAATTTCATTGATTTCCTATGGTTTAGACTTAGGAGAGTTAATCCAACAATATATATGGTTATTTTGGCCTATTCACACGTACAACAGCACCCTGGTTTGGTCAACCTAGCCCATGTGCTCCATCATTAATTCATTGGAGTGCTACCTCCTTCATTTGTAGGGACCTGGTTTGACTAAGTGTGCTAGGGGTGTATTTTTCCTGTTTTAGCTCTCCTAGGAGCATTTATTGCCACCTATAGCACCCTACTTGCCTCTATATTCTCACCCACACATAACTTAGAGTATTTAATGACCCAAAACACCTCACCAACACTCACACATCAATTCGAGTCTGTTTGGGATGATTTGGGTCTCCATTGGTCCACCTAGGGGGGATTGAGGTCATTTCTCACATTGACATATGTACAACTCCAATTGGCTTCTAGAGCCACTAGAATTTCTCCATTGTATTATACATGATGTATGATAATAATATGACATGTAATCAGCACCTTTCACATGTGTTGTTCCAAATATTCGTTGTCTCTTTGTTTTCTGTTGCATCTTTTGTCAAACACTTTGATGGTGAAATTGTTATAGCTCCTAGATATAGATGGAAGCCATAGAGGAATAAAATTGAGTTGGATCATTTTATGAATATTTGGATACTTCTTCTTCTTCATTTTGAACAACTTCTTGAGATATGCATGAGTCCGAGAAGCTATGTTTCATGAAGAGAGCATAGGAGTTTCCTCCATCACTAATGTTGAATATTTATCTATCCATTCTACACCCTTCTCCTCTATGTCTTATGTTATGAATGGGAAATATGTATTTCTAGTTGATGTTCATAGACAGCATTCTATGGAAGATGGGTTTTCTCCACATGAGAGTATTGGTTCGAAAGATGGAGAGGTTTGTATTCCAAGTGAAGATCTCTCATTGCTTCACACTATTTTTCCCATATATCCCTCCACCATCACTAGTATATTTCCTTCAATTTCATATCAATATGGAGAATCCTTTTCCATCATAATGGCACATTTGGGACTTTTGTTCCACATTCTTGCAGCTGATTACAACCTCCATTCAAACTTGATGCTTCAAGATCCTTATGACTCACTTGAGGTCACCTATTCTCAAGCATTTTCAGTCTCTCTCAGGCATGGCATCCCATTTGGTTTGAAGTTCATGTATGAAGAGCACCATTCTCTCTCCCATCAATGCATTTCAGTTGTTCTACATTGTATAAGGATTCATCATGCATCTGCTCCTCAGTTGGTTGAGTACATTCCACTTCTTCCCAAGAAGAAGATTCCTCCAAACATTTTTATTTAGTTTGGAGTATATGAATATTTTGTGTTTGTTTCATAATCCATTTTTTAGGGGAGGTTTTATCCCATGGTCTTTTTCTCCTTACCTTTGTTACATGGATTAATAAAATTTATAAAAGGTGACTTGTGCCTTAGTTGCCAAGGCCTCAAAATCACTAAATTGTACTAATTCTGGATTAAGGGAGGGTGTAGGAGAAGTAATACATCCTTAGTATATAGTGTAGACCTTAGGCTAACTTGATTTTCCTAAATTTTATTGATGTCTTATGGTTTAGACTTAGGAGAGTTAATCCAGCAATATATCTAGTTACTTTGTCCTGTTCACACCTACAACAACGCCCTAGTTTGGTCAACCTAGCCCAAGTGCTCCCTCATTAATGCATTGGAGTGATAACTCCTTGATTTATAGGGCCTTGTTTTGACTAAGTGTGCTAGGGGTGTATTTGGCATGTTTTATCTCTCCTAGGAACATTTATTGCCACCTATAACACCCCACTTGCCTCTATCTTCTCACCCATGCACTCCTTGAAGTCTTTAATGACCCAGCACACCTCACCAACACTCACACATCAATTTGAGTCTGTTTGGGCTGATTTGGGTCTCCATTGGTCCACCGGTATTGAGTTCATTTCTCACATTGACACATGTAGAAATCCAATTGGCTTCCAGATCCACTCGACTTTGTCCATTGTATTATAAATTATGTATGATAATAATATGACATGTAATCAGCACCTTTCACATGTGTTGTTACAGCTATTTTTTGTCTCTTTTTTTTCTCATGAATCTTTTGTCAAACACTTTGATGGTGAAATTGTTCTAGCTCCTAGATATAGTTTAAAATCCAATTCTCATAGGAACTGGTGTTGAAGGTGGTGGTTCCTGAGAAGGTTTCCCTTTCGACCTAGTGTTATGAGGATGTTGAAAATTGAAGACTGTCATAGGTTCTTCAAAAAAAAAAATAAACTTACAGAACTCACTTGCTGGTCTTCTTCTTATTCTTCCTGAGGTGGTTGTGAGTCTTATTTTGTTCGATCATCAGAGGATTCAAGGTCATCCTATGTTTTTGTGGCCATATCTTTTAAAACAGAGAAAATTTCTTCCAAGGTGAATCCTTCACTGGGATTAGGAGGTGGTGTGTTTTGGGGAGGTTGATTAGGTCTCCTGAAAGGTGTCCTTACAAACCCCCTATTATTAGTTGGATTTTCATTACTATTTTTCTTTAAATCAACCATCTCATTGGACTTTTTTGGAGAATCTTCTTCATGTCAAACATGTTGAAAGGATCAGGGTTTGTAGCAGTGGTTTTGGGAACATTTTCAGTTTTCCTAGGGGAGGTGAATGCCTGCTCAGCTAATATGTCAGGATTTTCTTTAAGGAAAAACATATCCTTCTTTACTTGGATGGATTCAGTGAAATCCTCCTGCAGGGTTTCCTTGTGAGCCCTTTTAACCCGCATAGTTATTTGAGTCGGAAGTCCCTTGATGTAATATGCCACCAACAATTCTTCAATGGGGAGAACGGTGGAAGGAATTCTATTTTTTAGATATGAAAACCTCTGGTTGAAGTCTTTTACCCTTTCTTTTCCTTTGGTTTTCATAGAAGAAATATCTACAAAAAAAAGATTCTGGGGTCTTATCGTCTCTGAACTTTTGAGAAAAGACTGTCACGATTTCATCCCATGATGGGATAGATCCATATTCCAAGGAAAAATACCATGTGGAGGCTCTACCTTCAAAAGTATAAGGAAATAACCTGTAGACTACATCTTCGTGTAACACATTTCTGAGTCTAATTTCCTACATAAATGTTTTAATGTGATCTTCTACAGGGATCTTATCATCAGCATTATACTTTGGAAGCCATTTTTTGGGATTCTTAGGTAATTTATGTTGATCATGTAGGATAGATATGACATCCTGATCTAACCAAGGTCTATTGGGTCATTCGTCGGCCATTGGGATGTCTTCTTCTGATGAACTAGAAGATTCTGAATCTGATGATTTGTCTAAGGAGGATGGAGAAGAAGGGGGAAAAGGTGGAGGTCCACCGATTACGATGTTGCATTGAGGAGTACTTTTTAATTGGAATAAAGAGTCAAGATTTAATCCAGGGGTCGATGGAGGATTGGAAGGATTGTTACTTTCTTTGATGTTTCGGTCTCCTGAATTGTGATTATCATGACTATTGGTTTGGGGAGTGTTGACCTAGAGATTCCTAGTTGTTGTTAGTGCATGCTCACTCTCCTTATTGAACCTATATCGCAACCTGGAAGCGCTATCAGAATTACCTTTTTGCAATTGTTTGACTGTAATGGCCCCCCTAGTAGGTGATGCAAATACATACCTACCCCTTGAAGTTCTATGTTCGATGATAGCAGTAATAGGGATAGTGTCTAAATCTTGTACTGGTTGTTCAACAAATGAGGATGCCTGTGTATGGCTACGGGTGACAATTGGTTCTCTTGCTCAAGGAGGTTTTTTGGTATTGTTTTTAGGCATGATTTACTTCATGCCCTCCTTCTAGCGCCATTTGTTGAAACATCAGGTGATTAGGTTTCTGGAATGGGTTCCAAGTCTCACAACAGAGGGGGAAAACCTAGAATGAAATTGTTCAAAAGATCCTATTCTATCCCCAGCCTATTTGGAATAGTCATCTCCCACAGATATAAAGACCTCCACTGGCACTTATAATTTTGGTCCAAAAATGATCTGTTTCCCAATGAAGGAAAACTGAATGTCTTATATATTGAATGTAAGTGAATCTACCTAAGAAGGAAATCTAATATAAGTCAGTCTTATTCTAAGAAGGTATCGTGTTTGTTTGCAAGTGACTTGAGGTGAAAATAGATAAGCGTTTTATCGACTTAACATAAATGAAAATTAATTAATTACTTATCGATTTAAATTACTTTCAACCAATTAAAATTGACTAGCACTTAATTAAATGTTTGGTGCATTCAAGATCAACCTATAACTAAGATATTAATTGAAAAAATAACATTGATTTTGATATTTCCTGTAAAATCACTTGCATAAATGGATAAAGGTTTTAACTGAATAAATTAATTTAAACCATATACATACACAAACCATAAGCAAAGAAAAATCAGAACTACCAATCAATGTACTGATAATTTGAAAAATGATTAGACAGTGATGGTAAACAATCTGAAGTAGAAAAAATTAATACTTACTAAAGAAATTTGATCAAATAGACAAAAGAATATTCAAGAGAACAATATATTCTGTATTATAAAAAGTTTGCAAAAAATTACAAAACCTATATTAACCAAAGTGTCTCGAATCTCTCGAGATGATTTTTCCTCCTCCAAATTCCCCCTAATACATGAGAAATATACCCTTTAAATAATAATTAGAGTGAATCCCCATGAAACTGGGATCATAAAATCCATATGAAACTAATGGCCAAGAAATTATCTCCACCTAGTCCAAATCCATAATAATTCATCTATGTTGGGATAATTCGCTGAGTCAGACCCAAGTTGAGCATCACACTTAAAATTTTCCATTTCATTTTTATCCATATTGTGCCAAATGTGGATAAAGATGTGGATCTTTCCCTCAATAGCAAGATGTTTCCTTATTAATTGATCCATGTCTTCAATACTAATATGGTCAAGGCATCAAAATTTCTCTTTGGCCTCATCACATCTACATTCAACCTATTCAATCATTAATTTTGGTGTACAATCATTTTCAATAAGATCCATGGTAGGGAAGTGAAATATTTCCATAATGTTGTCCACAACATACCATCTCCTTCCACAAATAGCATGTGCTTTCTGAATGGTGTCTTTAATCATTTCATTTAAATCAAGACAAGAATACAATACAGTCCTAACTTTCTTCAAATGAAAGCTGCTAATGATAGTGATATCCTTTGCTCTATCTTTTATATACCTTTTCTAGTCAAGAATATCATCATAAGCCTTGGAATCTTTCTCTCTCTTAACATCCTGCTCCTCGAGGGTGACATACATTTTTCCAAAAGCAACATGAGTCTCCATAATGTCATTCATAGCATTAAACAATTCAGTTAATAACTCATGATTATCTTGATTAGCCTGGATGCCCAAGTATTTAAACTCTTGGCGGGAGAAATTAGAAAAGGCAGAGGAAGCTATACTTACAGTTGCATCTTCACATTGTTTTTCAAGGAAAGCTATCCTTTTTGTAATGGTGGAATTTACAACTTGTTCATTATGCAATTTATCATGGAGAGAAGTATTCTTCAGCTATAACTCTTTGAAAATGTCTTTAGATGCTCTTTCAAGATCAACAGCATAATTATTATGCTCCCTTTTGATTCTATCTAGCTCTTCTTGAAGCTTGCTTATGTCTTCCTTTCTTCTATCAAGCTCTCTATTCAATGTCTTGAATGCATCAAGGTTTGCACCTGTAAATGCACCCAAATTTGTAGTTGTATCAACTGCATCTACCTGGGGATCACCAGACTATTGAGTCTAGATTATCTGGTTAGTAATAGGTGCTTCCATACCACCTTGATCTCTGCTTCTCTTCCTTCCTTTTCTAACCACTACCTTAAATGACTTGCTGTAGAAATAATCTCCAAGAGGGACTACAATGTCTTCTTCAAACTCAGCTACTGATTCAGTGAATGATGAAGTTTCATTCATTATTGAAACCAATGAAGATGTTTGAGTAATGGTGGAAGCGGGTATGGGCATATTAATATGGGAGTTAGGAAAAGGAGAAGATATGTTTTGAATAATTGATGGTTCGGAGGTCAAAGAAAGGATCGGGATGGAAGTTTCAGGAAATGGAATCCAAATGTTTGCAGCTAGAAGTGATGATGAGGGTAATAAAATCCTCTCAAGAAGAGATGATGATGAAATGGTGAATGATAGTAATTGCAGAGGGAATTTCGAATACTAGTCGTCTGCAACACTAGATGGAGGTATGGGATGTTGGACTAAACTGGCTTGGAGGGAAGTAGGTGTAGTGGTCAAGGTGTGATAGAGTTGAGATAATGAAGATGATGGGTTTTCTCCAGCAGGAAAAGTTGAAATAGTTTGGATAGATGAGAGGAGAAAATATGAAGTTGAAGAATAAAAAACAGAAGTGGATTCTAAGATCCTTGTATTAGGGATATAATATTTCATTTCATGATCATTGAACAAATCTGTAACTGCTTGTAAATTCTCAGTTACTTCCTACATCACAAGCACAATGGAATCCACTTCCTCTTCCATATCACAAGCAATAAAATCTATGGTAGGGGTCTGAGAAGCAGTAACCTAAATTTTCTATTTTCTAGTAAGCTTAGCCTCAGCTGTTGCTTGATCATCATATACCTGGGTAACCGCAGTAGTTAAATTGAATGTCAGTAGTATACTTAGTAGATGCAGCTACTTGAGTGTCCAATAGTGAATTTATATATTCCAACTTCTTATTTTATTGTTGTGAGGTATACATCATATATTTCAATTGTTGAGCAATAGTTACCTATGGAAGGTCTTCCATAGGGATTTTACCCTTGTTCCCATTTGGATATGTAATCATTGATGGAACTTTTGCTTCTTGAGCTTCTTTCTCTTCTCTATATTTTCTTACCTTTTCCAGTATGTCTAGATCCATTACTCTGTAGACCAAAACCTCAGTTTTTGTTGATGTAATTGTAACTTTGGAATGTATTCACCTATGTATCTTATGTCTTGTACCCCGATGTTTATTCTGGGATGTGTCTGTAATGTAATTGAGTCATGTCATGCCCCAATGTTTCAATTGGAAGCATCTATAATGTAAACAAGTCATGTCAAGTCATTATGGGTAACCCTCCTTTTGTCTAAGGGTTAAAGTACCCACAGTTCCGGGGCATTAGGGTTATTAGACTCACCTAGTGAAGTCGGCCCTAGTTGGGTTTAGTCAAGTCAGGAATTAGTATAAATAGAGAGTGAGCCTCTCTATTTATAACACACTCACTCACACTCAATTGTAGTGCATAGATAAGGAAGAAGAAGACACTGGGGCTAGAAGAAAGAGGTTACTGCTGTCAGGAGACCATCTTACTATTTTGGGGTTTTAATCTTGGTGTTGATTCTATCTCTAAGGAAGTTGTGGGGTTTTCTCCATTTATGGTTTCCTCGAGGAAAAACACTATGTTCAATGTCTCTTATGTTTTATTGTTGTGCTTGTTATTCTCTCAGTTAAAAGATCCTAATAATGCTAGCTTAATCTTAAAAATCTAACATGGTATTAGAGCTAACCTGAGAAGAAGACACTGTGCAGTTGCGGGAACTAGGGATTCCTACTTTGTGGATCTTCCTCCATATGTTTTCATAAAAAGAAGGTTGGATTAACTCTCCTCCTTAGGGTGCATCTTTCTATTGAAGCAGAATCCAATTCTAAGGTTTTTCAGTTTGGGACCCGACACTGCTGCCAAAAATTAGGGCTTTTCACAAAAGAGGAATTTTTCAGTGATCCCAATCCTATATTGATCTCCCCCCCAAAATAGAAGTTAGGGATCAATTTCAAAGCAATTGGTTGGAAAAAAATCTGGAAAAGAAAAAACCTAATCTGCTCCTGAACTAGTACTACAGGATTTCAGCTCCATATCCAGATCCGACATCTTGACCTGGTAAGATATAAATATTTTGTATTTCCATTTGAGGTTCTCAGTTAAGATGTATCATCATACCAATCTTGATGAAAATCTTGAGGGAGATGATAACTTCAGAGCGTGGAATTATAGGATCTCCCTAGTCCTGAAAGAAAATGAGTTGGACTCCTACATCAATGAGGAGGTTCCAGTTCTAGAGGGAGATGAGGCAAAGTCCTTACATAAGAAGAATTTGGTTATGGAAAAGAGAATCATTGCTGATTCTATCAACAATCACCTCATACCACAAGTGTCCTCCCTCAAGACACCTAAATCTATGTTTGATGCCCTAACCAAATTTTTTGAAGGGAAGAACATAAACAAGAAGATGACTCTAAGAAACCAATTGAAGAATGTGAAGATCCATAATGCAGAGACCATCTAGTCTTACTTCACAAGGGTTTCTGAGATCAAAGAACAATTGGAAGCAGTATATGAAGAAGTAGAGAATGCAAATATTGTGATGACCACCTTGAATGGTCTCCCTAGATCATGGGACTCCCTTATTCAAGGAATCTGTGCCAGAAATAAGTTGGTTAAGTTCAAAAGACTATGGGAAGAATGCTCTCAAGAAGAAGATCAGATAGCATCTTGAGAAGAGATGATGGGAAGTGAAGATCAAGCTCTCATAGTACAATCCAAGAAATCTAGATCCAGCCACCATAGAAGTAAGTACTCTCATCAAAAGAATAACTCTAGAAAACCTAGAGATTTGTCTAAGTACATTTGCTATACATGTGATGAAAGAGGACATTTTGCTAGAGACTGTCCTAAGAATAAAAGTAGCTCTCACAAGAAGAAGGGAAATAAGAGAAGACATCATGCTCATGCTGCAGAGGATGATGAACCTTCCACAAACAGAAACAAACAAGTCAATGATGATTCTTCAAGCGATGAAGAATATGTTTTGATTTCCACTCTCACAGGAACTATCACACATGGAAACAATGATTGTCTTATAGATAGTGGTGCTTCCAAGCACATGATAGGATTCAAGGAATCCTTTGTAAAATTGTCTGAACATGAATCACCTCACAAGGTGAAACTTGGAGGTGACTACCAATATCCAATAAAAGGTAGTGGGGAATCCTCATGCAAAGTAGACTTTGGAAAGTCTATGACAATGAAGAAAGTATTGTTTGTACCAGGACTAAAGAAGAATCTCCTCTCCATATCTGCATTAGATGCAAAAGGAATGAGGGTTGCATTTATAGATGGTCAAGTCATCATGTGGCCAAGACGAAAGACTATTGATGACCTGGTAGTGATTGGGGAACAAGAAGGAGGCTTATAAAAATTGAAGGGCCATCCAGAACTGGCTTTGGTCCATGACACAGTAGAGCCAAATGAACTTTGGCATAGAATTCTTGCACATGTGCATTACAAAGCACTACCTCTTGCAAGCAAAGCTATTGAAGGTCTTCCAGAAATGCAAACAAAACATGAAGGTGTATGCAAAGGATGTGTGAAATGGAAGAACACAAAGAATAAATTTCCAAGTTGCGAGAGAAAAGCAAAAGGAATATTTGAAATCACCCATTCCGATGTGTGCAGTCCTATGTCATCCAGTTCACTAAGCGGGTATGCATACTATGTTTCCTTTATTGATGATTTTTCTAGAAAGACATGGATATAATTTATGAAGAACAAAGATGAAGTATTCAGTAAGTTCAAGGAATTCAAATCCCTTATTGAGAACCATGCTGAAAATAATATCAAGACCTTTCGATCAGATAATGGCGGAGAATTCACTTCGAATGAATTCAAAGAGCTATGCAAAGAATGAGGGATTAAGAGGGAGTTGTCCACTCCATATAATACACAACAGAATGGGGTTGTAGAAAGGAAGAATAGAAATATCATGGAAGCTGCAAGAGCAATGCTTCATGATCAAGATCTTCCTATGCGTATTTGGGTAGAAGCAACTAGAACAACGATGTATGTACAGAACCGTACTCCACACAGAGTACTCAAGAACAAGACTCCTGAAGAAGTATTCTCCAGTAAGAAACCAAAAGTTAGTGATATCATAATATTCAGTTGTCCTATGTACATACACATTCCGAAAGAAAAGAGGACGAAGTTAGATTCTTTAGGAAAGAAGGGTATATTTGTGGGATACTCTGAAAGCTCAAAGGCTTACAGAATATATTCCCAGGATTCAAGAATATTGACATCAGTAGGGATGTGACATTTGATGAAGACACGGCTTACAAAAAATCCAGAAAGAAACCTAGTGAAGAAGCAGAAACTCCCAGAATTCATGATACAACCATGAACGAAGAAATTCAAGAAGAAGATCAAGAATTTGAAGAACCTCAAGAAACTGTAGATCCACCTCTGGAGATGAATCCTCATAATAGGAAACCTGGTTGGGTGCATGAAATTATCCAAGGTACAGAAAGATATGGAGCTTCAAAAGAAACACCTAGAGGAAGAAAGAGAACTAGAACATGTTCTAGTTATGTAGTGTTACTATGTGACATTATTGATAAAGAACCTTCCAACTATGAAGAAGTGGCAGAACAGAAAGAATGGAAGGATGCTATGATTTAAGGGTATTAATCGATCATGAAGAATGATGTTTGGGATGTTATCCCAAGACCAGAAGGGAATTCCATTGTAACTTCCAAATGGATCTACAAGATCAATCATGCTGCAGATGGACTCATCGAGAAACATAAAGCAAGATTTGTGGCTCGAGGTTTCTCCTAGAAAGAAGGAATAGATTATGAAGAAACATTTGCAACTATAGCTAGATACACTTCCATCAGATCAGTACTTGCTCTAGCTGCAATGATGAAATGGAAGATACACTAGATGGATGTCAATACTACCTTCTTGAATGGTGTAGTAGAAGAAGAAGTGTATGTGGAACAACCACTCGGTTTTGAGACACATGACAAAGAGTCTCATGTATGTAGATTGAAGAAATCCCTATATTATTTGAAATAGGCACCCAGGACATGGTACGGTAGAATTGATGGTTTCCTATCCAGTTTGGGTTTTACCAAGAGTAAAGCAGATTCCAACCTTTACTACAAGGTTGAATATGACAACCCAATGATACTCCTACTGTATGTGGATGATCTGTTTGTAACAGGTATGGATGGGTTGATTGTTGATACGAAGATGAAACTTGCTGCCGAGTTTGAAATGAAGGACTTGGGTATGATGCACTATTTCTTAGGCATGGAGGTGTGGCAGAATGCAGATGGAATATTCCTTGGACAAGGGAAGTATGTAGCAGAGATCCTGAAGAGATTCAGGATGATGGACTGGAAGGCCATAACCACACCTATGGCATCGAACCTAAAGCTATTGAGTGATGCTCCATCAGAAGCGGTTGATGCTAAAATGTATCATCAGATGATTGGGTTCTTAATGTATTTGATGAACATAAGAACTAATATTTGCTTTGCTATGAACACCTTGAGCCAATTCTTAACGGATCCTAGACATGTTCACTTGATTGCTGCAAAGCATATTCTGAGGTACCTGAAGGGTACAGTTGACTATGGGATCAAGTACGAGGAAAATCATAAGATTAACCTAGAGGGTTATGTTGATTCAGATTGGGCAAGAAGTGCCATTGATAGGAAGAGAAATTCAAGATGATGCTTCAGTATGGAATAAAGTGTGATCTCTTGGTTTAGCAGGAAGCAATCCTATGTGGCACTGATTACAGCTAAAGCAGAGTATGTTGCAGCTTGTTCATCTAGTTGTGACACAGTATGGCTGAGGAAGCTACTATTTGATTTATTTGATCTCCAGTTGAATGCTACTTGTATACATTGTGACAACCAGAGTTGTGTAAAGTTGTCAGAGATTCTAGTGTTTCATGACAAGTCAAGGCATATCGAGATCAAGTATCACTATATCAGGGATATGGTGCAAAGAGGAGCAATGAAGCTCTAGTATGTTGCAACAAAGGAACAAATAGCTAATGTATTGATGAAGCCATTGGCTAGAGTGAAGTTTGAGTACTTCAGGGAGAAGCATAGTTTTCTCCAAATTGAGGTTTCCTCCAAGAGAAGATGATGAATACCGAGAGCCATTCTGACATGATGAGAGGATTAGGTTCTTTCCATGGTCAGATGTAAGGGTTGATACATTCTATCATGGTGAGAGGAATTGGTTCCTTACATGTTAGATATGAGTTCTAATCCATTCTGATATGACTGTAGGATTGGTCCCTACATGATCAAATGTAAGGGCTAAATGCCATTCTAGGAATGGAGGCACCTGGTCAGTTACCAGGAAAACTCAGTCTGGGACTGAGGGCCATTCTGAAATGATTGTAAGATGCACTCTTACATGATCATATGTGAGCACATGGCCATTCTGATGTGATTGAGGGATGTGTCCCACTTGATCATATATAAGGGTTGATCCCATTCTCTGGGAGAATGGAGGCACCTGGTCAGTTACTAGGAATCCTTAGTCTGGGACTAAGAGCCCTTCTGATGTGGTGCTTTCAAGCATGGTCGGATGTAAGTGCAGATCCCTTTCGATGCGATGCTTTTGAGCATGGTCGAATGTAAGTGCTAAGCCTTTTTTATGTGGTGCTTTTGAGCATGGTCGACTATAAGTGTTGAGCCTTTTTGATGCGGTGTATTTGGACATGGTCAGATGTAAGTGCAGAGCCCTTCTGATGTGGTGCACTTGCACATGGTCAGATATAAGATTTGAGCCATTCTGGCGCGATGTGTTTACACATGGTCAGATGTGAGTGCTGGGAATTTTTTATAAGATTAGGTCATATGTGAGTGTTAGGTGTTCCTTTCTGACAAGATGAGGTCAGATGTAAGAGCTGGGCTGGCCATTCTGACTTAAGTGTCAGATATAAGCACTGATGAATACCTACATGAAGGGCATGCCTACAGGACTGACTCTGTAGAACTTCCTGTGGTGAGAAGAATCAAGAGATAGCACCAATGATGACGATGATCTAGACTTTATGATGATCCATATCAAGTGATGATCCAGATGTGATGATGATCCAGACTTGATGATGATCTAGATCAAGTGATGATCCAGATTTGATGATGATATAGTGATGATCTAGCAGTGATGATCCACTGGTCATGATGATGTAGATCCTGTGATGAATAAGACTTGAAGAAGAAGATGACTTGAATATGAAGAAGACTCAAAGACGAAAAATACCTGAAGATGATGATGACTTGAAGACGAAAAAGACTTGAAGATGAAGACAACTTGAATATGACAATGCCGAGATGATCCAATTGATATAGAGAAGAAGACCAAGTGCTGAAAATTGTGTCAAAAGAATACCTTCCTAGTTAAGAGGGAATGTTGATGTAATTGTAACTTCGGAATGTATTCACCTATGTATGTTATGTCTTGTACCCAGATTTTTATTCTGGGATGTGTCTACAATGTAATTGAGTCATGTCATGCCCCAATGTTTCGATCGGGAGGATCTATAATGTAAACCAGTTGCATCAAGTCATTGTGGGTAACCCTCCTTTTGTCTAAGGGTTGAAGTCCTTGCAGTTCTGGGGCACTAGGGTTATTAGACTCACCTAGTGAATTCATCCCTAGTTGGGTTTAGTCAAGTTAGGAATTAGTATAAATATAGAGTGATCCTCTCTATTTATCATACACACACTCACACTCAGTTGTAGTGCATAGATGAAGAAGAAGAAGACACTGGGGTTAGAAGAAAGAGGTTACTGCTGTCGAGAGATCATCTTACTATTTTGGGGTTTTACTCTTGGTGTTGATTCTATCTCTGAGGAAGTTGTGGGGTTTTCTCCATTTATGGTTTCCCTGAGGAAAAAAAATATGTTCATTGTCTCTTGTGTTTGATTGTTGTGCTTGTTATTCTCTTAGTTAAAATATCCTAATAATGCTAGCTTAATGTTAAAAATCTAACAGTTTGAAGTTCTTGCTGATGTTGTAAAATTTGGCGTTGTTCATCTTTGCTCTTGGCTCTAACCAAGAATTCAGACAAGGTATTCATTCCTTGGTAGATGGAGTCATCTGGAACTTCTTCATGAAAATAACTATTCTTGACATGGTTTTGTTTGAAATGAGCATCAATAAACCCCTTAGGGTCATGTTTCATTTTAAAATCAAACCATAATTTTAAAGAAACTATTTTGTCACTCAATACTATAGCCCAAGTTGAATTTGGGATGAATAATGGCCCAAGATCCATATGAAATTTAGGCCAGTATTTTCTTTTAGGACCAATGAGTTTTTGTACACACCATCAGTGACAATCTAGAAAGAGACCTCTTCAATAACTATTATGTCCGGAACTATCTTGGGAATCATATGGATATTATTACTACCCCATATTATGATGCCATGAAAAATATTGATAGACATACCAATCACCCATTGTGGCGATAAAGGTCCTGGCCTCAGCTAAAAAGCAGGAGCTTCCTCTTTGAATGTTGAAAAATAACTGCTTCGAAGAAAGTGTTCATGTATTTCATAGAACATAGTTGCACAATTAGTATCCCATAGTGATGAATAATAAATAGGTATTGGAGGGGCCAATAAAGTCTAGTTCCATCCCAAATTGGGGTTTGGGAATCCATTGTAGAATACATCAATGATAAAGGCCTAAAAGAATAAATTTGGCCTCTTCCGAGCGGTAGCTTTCTGATAATCCTAGATATTCATTTTAAGCTCTAATGACATGATAGATGCACAAGAGAAAGAGTCACTAGTTGTAGGACATGGTGGGATACCGGATCCCATTCATATTTAAACACAAAACAATTGGGAATAACATAAAGACTGTATAGCATGGCTACCAATAATGAATAAGGATCTCTAAACCAGGATACCGGGTACATCTTTTCATCCCTCTCCAAGAACTTGCTAGTGTCATTCATCTAGGATTTCATCATTTTGTTAAAATTTTACCTAGTCTTAAAACATTGGGAAAACTCAACGTTAAGGGGTTGCACAACCAGTTTAAGAGTGTAGGCTCTAGTAAAAACCTCAAGATGGAAAGTGGCTAACTATGACCATGTGCTATCATTAAAGGACCAGTATTTAGGGTTTACGTATTCCATAATCCATTTGACTGTGTCATTGTAGAGAAGGATAGCGAACCTAGAAGCAATGGCATATAGCCCATAATCCATAATTTTCTTGTAAGTTAACTGGTTATTTTGAATATCTGAGAGGTCATCATTGTCAAAAATCAAGTAAACTCTAATCCATTCGATTTGGTAAGTTTTGATGATTCTACCACTAGTGTCTGAGAAGATTCTGAAGTTTGGGTCTTTGGTTAGCGTGTCTTTGTCAGTGTTCTTGCAGCAGGTAATTTGTTCTATTTTGGAAAATTGAAAAAACTATGTTTAAATGCATAAACACGAAATCAAGACCAATTGAGAAACAAAGAAACAGTAAACAATAAAACATGAAAATGAAAGAAAAAACCAACCTGGAATTAACCGGATCAGTGAAAACTCTCTCTGGTAAAAATTGCAGTAAAAACTTACGCAGCAAGGTAATTTTTGAAAGTAAAAATGGTAAATAAAATACTATGAACCCATCTATTTATATATATTTTTCCGTTCAAAGTTAGGTCGTAGGATTAAAATAAATATACAATTGGGATCAAATCTTGCGGGATACAAAATCAGGTCGCACTATCTCAATTTTATTAACTCTCCCACAATCCTCAATTGCGGGTTGCAGGATGCGGGAATAAAAAAATATTCAAATATTAACTAACCTTTTCTGCAATCCACAATTTGCGAATTGCATGTTACGTAAACACATAATACAAATCATAATTCAAACTTCTTCTCGCAATCCATGATCTCCAATTATGGGTTGCGGGTTGTGCGATGACAAACTACAATTATTGAAAAATGTTCCCATGCCCACAATCTATATTGTGGGTTGCAGATTGCAGAATGAAAAAGTTGCAAGTGCAAAACCAAGCTCCCACAATCCACATTGCGGGTTGTGGGTTGTGGGTTGCAAGAAAGACATACTTTCTTGGGAAAAATTATTCTTTCCTGCAACTCACCAAAAACACACAAAAAAAGCATGAATTTTTTGAAACGTTAACTAAACCAAATTATGACAAAGACAAAGAGACCATGATAAACACTTATGGGAACCCCAAAGTGACTTTAAAAATTTAAACATTACCTTCGCATATAAAATTATGTCTCCCATGTTTTGCATAAAACATGAGATCTATTGTACTATAAAACAAATGGTGACTGGCTGGGACGAACCAGTTATCTCTATAAATAAGAACTTCCTTACAAAGAAAAACATGTCAATAAACAAATAATTCAGCCTAAAATTTTGGAAAATGTTTATATAAGAATCCAACCAACAAGAAGAGTTACCAAAATGATTTATACACTCCCATCCATGATCATTTAAAGATGACGCAAATCTGATTAGGAGGTATGAAGAATAATAAGGATCCATTCCCTTCAGGCAATCATAGCCATATAGTTTAAGTTGAACTCGAGGGGAAACCTAGAACTACTCCGGAAATCCAAACATATATCACCTTGATTTATTAATTAGATTCTTCTCTTTTTTTCTTTTTTTTAGATAAACCTTGTAAGACTTCATTGACATAATACCATTGCCTCGATTTGGTAATCAGTTCCATTCACAAGCCTAATCTAGAAACTGAACAAGCTAGCTCGATAAGGAGACCCCTTGTCTTCCAACTGCATCGTTGAAAGAAACTATCATGATTCGGTAACCATCTAATGATAATTTCAGTTCAACATCAAACCTATGATCATGGAAGGGTTGGCTTGTGATAACACCCCCTTGTCCTTATGAACAACAATTTTCTTACAAGAGAAAATAAGAATTTATTTGAGTGTGGATTATAAGACACTACCATGGCTTGATATCCACATAATAGTAGCATTACTCATTGATAATTTGCAGATTATAAATGAACCGAACTATGATAGGATCTTCCATATTTTAGCATAGATTGAAAGCCACCTCCCCAGTTTGATGGTGAAGATGTCATTCCACCAAGCATCTATGAACCTAATGGGTTGGCTTGTGATAAGACCGCCCATCTTGAAATCCACAACAATTAACAAAAATAATTTTCAATGTGACTATGATAGGATCCAGAGTAGACAAGGCTGACTAGGTTATAAATATATGTTGTATTGCACTAATTAAACATGATATAAGAAGAACCAGTTACCTCCACAACCCCAATTACATGATTAAAGCATATGTAAAGATATTGACCAGGATGAAAATGCATCAATCCAAAATCATGCAATTAATTTGTTTTCAATTCTGTATAAAACAAATCTTGACATAGGCTGAAAAGGTTGAAACTGACAATGTACTAAAACAGGAATACTGCAACCTTGAGACAAATTGATCAACCACCATTACCAAATATGCATATATTATTAAAACACCTACTAATATCAGGAAAATCAATCAAAACAAAGAAAATAGAAAAAATGAACACACCAAACCTATATACATAATGTATCAGAATGTTCAAACAAAATACTTTTTGAGCAAGGAGACATTCACTGGGTAAGTATCAATGACTCCCTCCAGTGTCTGCAACTGAACAGTTATAGGACCAATATTTTCTATAACAATGAAAGGTCCTAACCAAAGGCATTGAAACTTGGTATATTCTTTATTGTCCTTATGTTATTTATCCGTTCTCAATACCAAATACCCTACTGAAAAGTTTCTGTCAGAAGAATATTTCTCATCGAACCATCTTTTAACTAACTATTGGTATTGATATAGTTTATTTTTGTATTTCTCTTTATCTTCTTCTAACTTAAGCACAGTATCAATCCTCTTCTAAAGAAGGGATGAATCATCTTCTTGAATATATTGGGCTAGTTCTAATGAGGGGATAGTAAGCTTGGATGGTGGGATGGCTTCCTTGCCATAAAATAAACTATAAGGAGATTTCCCAATGGCTACCATTGGGGTAATCCAGTCTTCCCAAAGAGCATTATAAAGTTGGGTATGCTAATATTTATGATGAGAGACCATTGTTTTCTTTAGAATGTTTATCAAGTTCTTGTTAGAATATCTGGCAAGCCCATTTCCTTATGGATAATAATTGGCAGAAAACGTAAGCTTAATCCATAATTCAAGGGCATAGTGTGTGAGATCAATCAACGTGAAATAAGATGCATTGTCGAAAACTAGATATTTAGGGGCACCAAACCTAGTGACTATTTGAATTTCCAAGAAGGATATTACTTGGTTTGTATTGCACTATTTGAGGGGAACTAGCTCAACCCATCTCGTAAAATAATCCATGGCTATCAGGATGTACTTGTGTTGCAGGGAAGAAACAGGGTTAATGGGTCCAACAAAATCCAATCCCCATTGCTGAAATAGGAATTGAACTGCTACTGGCTACAAGGGGAAGGTAGTATTTTTAACTTTTTCAACACACTTCTAACAAGGCTCACATTTCCTGACGTAAGCATGGGCATATCTAAAAAAGTAGGCCAGTAATATCCTACCCTTATGATCTTGTGAGCTGTCGTCTCTCCTGAAAAATTCCCTCCTGTAGGTTCTACATGAAATTGAAAAAGGATATCATTAGTTTGGTCCTTATCTAAACATCTGAGAAAAAACCCTTCTAAACATCTGAGAAGAACCCCATCATAGTTCTTTATAAACAAAATACCATCAATAAATTGATATGGAGCTGATTTTAAGCTTAAAGCTCTATGTTTTTTGGGGTTAATATTTTCAAGAGAAAACCCATGATTTAGAAAAAAATTAATATGGTTGTACCATTCATATGTGGTAGTTTCAATGGTGTAAACAGAACCTGTGGGATATTATGGTGCATGATACTAGTGTCAAAGGTTTTGAGTTCGGTGTACATCCATGCAAAGACATATTTGAACTCTTTGCACAACTTGATAAAATATCTCCTTTCTTGTTCAGAGCAATCAACTCCAAGGTTGATGAGGCGAGGATTCTGTTCAGTGCCCAAGTTTATAGGTTCATAGTTGAGAGATGGATTATGGGTATTACAGTTGTTCATTTTTTTGAACTTGTATTTTAGGTCGTAAAAAAAATTGAAGTTGATAACTGATTTAGGGATAACGTTGGAAAGATCATGCAAGGATTTATCATGTTCATCCTCATCAATTTCCATACCTTGAAAGGTATCCTAGGCTGAAAAGAAAGTCCAATATTTGTTGATCATTGTCAAATACTTTCCAATTTGTCACATTGTCCGGGATGGAAGGTCTGTACATCAACTCAATTGAAAATGTTTCTGGGGACAAACCTTCTAGTGGAATCAATTTGGACGTAATATTGGATAAAACATCAGCATCAAAATTCTATGATCTAGGGAATGACTTGATGTTGAATGCTGAGAAAGAGTTACTAAGATACCTTATAAAATTTTGATAGTTAATTAAATGAGGAGACAGTCAATGTATCTGGTTTCTCACCTACTTCAATATGATCTCAGAATATCCAACGCATTCAATTACCTTCACACCCATATAAATGGATTTAGTGAGTCCTTGGACCAGTTCTCCATACTCAGGCACATTATTGGTGCATTCGAACTCAAGTCTGCATGCAACCATAGTTTTGGTATCTTTTGGATCAACTAGTACACAACCTACACTAGCCCCATCTTTAGACCTGGAGCCATCAAAAAATGAAGTCCATGCAATAGGTTCAATCCTAAAAGTAGTATTAACATTATATGCATTGTGTACAATGGTGCCAGAGAATGGTACAGAAGTGACATGGGAATTTGTGACTGGTTCTGTACATTCTCGCTTGGTGAAACATCAACAGGAAAATATTCGAGGAATGTGTCAAATGTGAAGTGTCGAAGTAAGAGATAGATTCATTGGAACCATCAACATCAGTAACTATTTGCTTCATAAATGGTTCCCTACTGATCTTAAGTTTATTGGGTTGTCCATTGAGGGGTATCCATATGTGAGACCAGTTAATGGAGAAATAACCTTTCAACTTCTCCTACCAATATCTACTTAGCCACATTCCATAAGTTCTCGGTATGTCAACAATCATGGTGTCTATTGTCTGGTGGATCCTGGGATCAGTGGACAATCTCAACAAAACATTTCTCATTCTTCCCATTACTTTAAATTTATATCTATCAAGATGGACAATTTGAATAGTACAAGGTTCCTAATTTTCATTTAATTTCTTATAGATAGAGAGAGGCTTCTTATTTGATGAGGCACTTGAATCTATCATGCAATTGTGCAGATTCCTATTGAAAATATCAAATGTAAGCAAGAAAGGAGGTATCCCCTTACTTTCAGGCTTCTGATTATTCAGTTTATCATAAGATTCAATGTTATTATTTTGAGTTTCCCTTGGTTGTTTGATTATCATACTTTTAGGAAGGGAATATATTATAGAATGGATCTTAAGAATATCAAATAACAAGATATTAGCTTTGATTGTTTTCAAATACTCAGCCAAATTGTACTCCAGTTCAGGAATGATTGTATCCTTTTGTAGAAGGGTTTTACCTTTATTGGGAACTGGTGTTGAAGGTGGTGGTTCCTGAGAAGGTTTCCCTTTGGACCTAGTGTTATGAGGATGTTGAAAATTGAAGACTGTATTAGGTTCTTCATCTTCTTCAGAAAATAATCTTACAACACTCACCTGTTGGTCTTCTGCTTCTTCTTATTGAGGTGGTTGTGAGTCTTGTTTTTCTTGATCATCAGAGGATTCAGGGGAATCATGTGTTCATGTATCTAGAGCTTTTGAAACAAAGAAAATTTCTTCCAAGGTGAAACCTTCATTGGGATTGAGAGGTGGTGGATTTTGGGGAGGTTGATTAGGTCTCCTGAAAGGTGGCCTTACAAACACGCTGTTATTAGTTTGATTTTCATTACTATTTTTATTTAAATCAACCATCTCATTCGACATTTTTTGGAGAAGATTCTTCATGTCAGACATGTTGAAAGGATCAGGTTTTGTAGAAGTGGTTTTGGGAACGTTTTCAATTTTGCTAGGGGAGGTGGATTCTTGCTCAGCTAATGTGTTAGGATTTTCTTTAAGGAAAAACATATCCTTCTCTACTTGGATGGCTTCAGCGAAAGCATCCTCCAGGGTTTCCATGTGAGCCCTTTTAACCCACATAGCTATTTTACTCGAAAGTCCCTTGATTTAATATGCCACCAACAATTCTTCAAGAGGGAGAATAGTGGTGGGAATTCTATTTTTTAGATATGAAAACCTCTAGTTAAAGTCTTTTACCCTTCCTTTTCCTTTGGTTTTCATAGAAGAAATCTATACAACCAAATCTTCTGGGATATTTTCATCCCCATAATTCTGATTAAAGAGTGCCGCAAATTCATCCCATGATGGGATAGATCAGATTCCAAGGCAAAATATCATGTGGAAGCTCTACCTTCAAAAGTATAAGGAAATAACCTGCAGACTACATCTTCATGTATCACATTTCTGAGTCTAATTTCCTACATAAATGTTTTAATGTGATATTCTATAGGGATCTTATCATTAGGATTATACTTTAGAAGCCACTTTTTGGGATTCTTAGGTAATCTATCTTGATCACTCAGGACAGATACAACATCTTGATCTAACCAAGGTCTATTGGGTTGTTCGTCAGCCATTGGGATGTCTTCTTCTGATGAAGTGGAATATTATGAATCCGATGATTCATCTAAGGAGGATGGAGAAGAAGCAGGAAAGGGTGGAGGTCCACCTATTACGATGTTGCATTGAGGAGCACTTTGTTCTTTTAATAAAAAGTCAAGATTTAATCTAGGGGTTGATGGAGGACTGGAAGGATTGTTACATTCTTCAATGTCTCGGTCGGCTAAATTGTGATTATCTTGACTCTTGGTCTAGGGAGTGTCAACTTGGAGACGTCGATTTTTTGTTGGTGCATGATCGTGCTCATTAGTGAAGCTTTTTCACAACCTGGCAATGCTATCAAAATTACCTTTTAGCAATTGTTTGACTGTAATGGCCCCCCTAGTAGGTGATACAAAGTTGTACTTACCCCGCAAAGTTCTTTGTTTGATGACATGAGTAACAGGGATAGTGTCTGAATCTTGTACTGGTTGTTCAACAGATGATGACACCTATGCATGGCTACGGATGACAATTGGTTCTCTTGCTGGAGGATTTTTTTCGGTATTCTATTTAGGCATGATTTACTTCAGGCTCTCCTTCTAGAGCCATTTCTTGAAACCTCAGGTGAGTAGGTTGCTATAATGGGTTCCAAGGATCACAACAAAGGGGGAAACCCCAAACTAAAAGGATTCAAATGATCCTATGCAAGGACAATTCTATCCCCAACCTGTTTGGAATAGTAACCTCCCACGGATATAAAGGCCTCCCCTGGAACTTATAATTTTGATCCAGAAAGGATATGTTTCCCAATGAAGGAAAAATGAATGTCTTACATATTGAATCTAAGTGAATCCACTTAAGAAGGAAATCTAATCTAAGTCAGTCTTATTCTAATAAGGTATCGTGTTTGTTTGTAGGTTAAATTGAGGTGAAAATAGATAAGAATTTTATCAACTTAACGTAACTTCAAAGAGATCAATTACTTATCGACTTAAATTAATTTCAACCAATAAAAATTGAATAACAATAAATTTAATGTTCAGCGCATTCAAGATTAACCTGTAAATAAGATGTCAATTGAAAAATTAACATTGATTTTGATATTTCCTATAAAATCACTTCCAAAAATAGATAAAGGTTTTAATTGAATTTATTCATTTGAACCATATAGATACACATACCATAAGAAAAGAAAAATCAGAACTACATATCATTGTACTGATAATTTACAAAATGATTAGACAGTGATGGTAAACAATGTGAACTAGAAAAAAACAATACTTATCAAAGAAATTTGATCAAATAGATAGAAGAATATTCAAGAGAAGAATATATTATGTATTACAAAATGTATGCAAAAAATTACAAACCCTACATTAACCAGAGTGTCTTCGATCTCTCGAGCTGATTTTTCCTCCTCCAAATTCCCCCTAATACACGAGAAATCTACGCTTTAAATAATAATTACAAAAGAGTGAATCCCCATGAAACTGGGATCATAAAATACATATGAAACTAATGGCTGAGAAATTATCGCCACCTAATCCAAATCCCTAATAATTCATCTATGTTGGGATAATTCACTGATTCAAACCCAAGTTGAGCATCACACTTAAAATTCTCCATTTCAGTTTTCTGTAGCTTGTGCCAAATGCAGATAAAGATGTGGATATTTTCCTCAATAGCAAGAGGTTTCTTTATTAATTGATCCACTTCTTCAATACTAATATGGTCAAGGAATAAAATTTCTCTTTGGCCTCGTCACATCTGCATTCAACCTATCCAATCATTAATTTTTGTGGACAAACATTTTAAATAAGATCCATGGTAGGGAAGTGCAATATTTCAATAATGTTGTCCACATCATACCATATCCTTCCACAAATATCATGTTCTTTCTGAATGGTGTCTTCAATCATTTCATTTAATTCAATCCAAGCACACAATACAGTTTTGACTTTCTTCAACTGAAAGCTGCTAAGGATAGTGATATCCTCTGCTCTATCTTTCACATACCTTTTCTAGTCCATAATATCATCATAGACCTTGAAATATTGCTCTCTCTTGGTTGCCTTCTCCTCAAGGGTGACAGACATTTTTTTCCAAAAGAAACATGAGTCTCCATAATGTCATTCAGAGTGTTAAACAATTCATTTAATAACTCATGATGTTCTTGATTAGTCTGGATGGCCAAGCCTTTAAACTCTTGCTGGGAGAACTTAGAAAAGGTACAGGAAGATGCACGTGCAGTTGCATATTCACATTGTTTTTCAAGCAAAGCTATCCTTTGTGTAATGGTGGCATTTATAGATTTTCCATTACGAAATTCAGCTTGGATAGAAGTATTCTTTAGTTGTAACTCTTTGAACCTATCTTCATATGCTATTTCAAGATCAACAACATAATTCTTATGCTCCCTTTTGATTGTATCCATCTCTTATTTAAGCTTGCTTACTTATTCATTTCTTCTATCAAGCTCCATGTTCAATGTGTTTCCTGCATCAAGGTTTGCACCTGTAAATGCACCCAAAGTTATAGTTGTATCAACTACATCTACCTGGGGATCAGCAGACTGTTGAGTCCAGATTATCTGGTTAATAACAGATGCTTACAAACCACCTTTATCTCTTCTTCTCTTCCTTTATTTTCTAACCACTACCTTAGATGACCTGCTATAGAAATAATCTCCAAGAGTGACTACAATGTCTTCTTCAAACTTAGCTACTTATTTAGTGAATGATGAAGTCTCATTCACTATTGAAACCAATGAAGATGTCTGAGTAATGGTGGAAGCAGGTATGGGAATAGTAATATGGGAGGTAGGAAAAGGAGAAGAGATGTTTTGAATAACTGATGGTTCAGAGGTCGAAGAAAGGTTTGAGATGAAAGTTTCAGGAAATGGAATGCAAATGTTTGCAGCTAGAAGTGATGATGAGGGTAATAAAATCCGCTCATGAATAGATGATGATGAAAGGGTGAATGACGGTAATTGCAAAGGGACTTTAAAAGACCGGGTCTCTACAATAGTAGATGGAGCTATGGGATGTTGGACTGAACTGTATTGGATAGAATTAGGTGTAGTAGTCAAGGTGTGATAGAGTTGAGATAATGAAGATGATGGGATTTCTCCAATAGAAAAAGTTGAAAGAGTTTTGATATATGAGAGGAGAAAATATGAATTTGAAGAATCAGAAACAAAAGTGGGTTCTAGGATCCTTGGATTAGGGATAGAATCTTTCATTTCATGATCATTTAACAAATATGTAACTACTTGCAAATGCTCAGTTACTTCCTCCATCACAAGGATAGGGGAATGCACTTTCTCTTCAGTATTGCAATCAATAAAATCTATGGTAGGGGTCTGAGAAGCAATAACCTGAATTTTTTGGATTTTAGAAGGCTCATCATATACCTAGGTAACCGCATAAGTTACTTGAATTTCAGTAGTAGACTTAGCAGCTGCAGCTACTTGAGTGTCCAATAATGAATTTATTTGTGCCAACTTCTTCTTTGATTGTTGGGAGGTATGCATGATAGATTTCAATTATTGAGCAATAGTTACCTGTGTAAGGTATTCCATAGGGATTTTACCCTTGTTCCCATCTAGATATGTAATCACTGATAGAATGTTTGCTTATTGAGATTATATCTCTTCTCTATATTTTCTTACCTTTTCCAATATGTCTAGATCCATTACTCTGTATACCAAAACCTTAGTTTTAAGTTCATGTTCATGTAGTAATATTTATCTCTATTCATCTTTGCTCTTAGCTCTAGCCAAGACTTCAAAAAAGGTATTCACTCCTTGCTAGATGGAATCATCAAGAAGTTCTTCATGAACATAACTATTCTTGACATGGTTTTGTTTTAAATGAGAATGAAGAAACCCCTTAGGGTCATGTTTTGTTTTAAAAGAAAACCCCAATTTCAAAGAAACTATTTGGTCACTCAATACTGCAGGCCAAGTTGAAGTTGGGATGACTGGTGGCCCAATATCCAAGGGAAATTTAGGCCAACCTTTTCTTTTAGGACCAACGAGTTTTTTGTACACACCATCAATGGAATTCTGGAAAGAGACCTCTTCAATAACTATCCTGCCAAGAACTATCTTGGGCAGCATATGGACAGTATTGCTCCCCCAAATTTTGATGTATGAAAAACATTCACAAAGATACCAATCACCCATTGTGGTGATAAAGGTCCTAGCCTCAGCTGAAAAATCAAGAGATTCTTGTTTGAATATTGAAAAATAAATGATTGCAAGAAACTGTTCACATATTTCATAGAACATAGTTGCATAATTAGTATCCCTCAGTGATGAATAATAAATAGGCACCAGAGGGCCAGTAAAGTCCAGTTCCATCCAAAATTGGGGTATTGGAATTCGGTGCAGAATACATCAATGATAAAGGCCAAAAAGAATAAATTAGGCTTCTTCCAGGTGGTAGCTTTCTGATGATCCTGGATAGTCATTTTAAGCTCCAATAACAGGATAGCTTCCCAAGGGAAAGACTCACCAGTTGTTAGGACATGGTGAGCTACTGGATCCCATTCAGCTTTAAACACAGAATGGTTGGGAAGACCATAAATCCTTCATATCATGGATGTCAATAAGGAATAAGGCTCTCTAAACCAAGCGACCGGGTACAGGTTGTCATCCCTCTGTGAAAACTTGCTAGGTTCATTCATCTAGGATTTCAACATTTTGTTAAAATTATAACTAGTCTTAGAATATTGGGAAAACTTAGTGTTTAGGGGTTTCACATTCGGTTTAAGAGAATAGGCTCTGGTAAAAACCTTAGGATGGAAAGTGGCTAACTGTGACCGTGTGTTATCATTAAAGGATCGGTCTTTAGGGTTTTTGTGGTCCACAATCTAGTTGACGACATCAATGTAGGGAAGGATAGCGAGCTTAGTAGCGATGGCATGTATCCCAGAATCCCTAATTTTATGGAAATCCAACTGGTCATTTTGAATATCTGAGAGTTCATCATTGTCAAAAATTGAGTAAACCATGGGCCAATCAATTTGGTAAGTTTCAATGATTCTACCATTGGTGTCTGAGAAGATGTCGATGTTTGAGTCTTTGGTCAGCATGTTTTTTTGAGTGTTCTTGCAATGGGTAATTCATGCCATTTCGGAAAATTGAAAGACTCTATTTAAATGCATAAACATGAAATCAATACCAATTGAGAAACAAAGCAACAGTAAACAATAAAACATGAAAATGACAGAAAAAACCAACCTAGAATTGGCTGGAATTGCGAAAATGCTCTCTGGTAAAAATTGTAGTAAAAACCCACACAACAAGGTTTGAAAGTAAAAATGGTAAATAAAATACTAAGAACCCATATATTTATATATTTTCTGTGGGTGGAATTCAAGCCGTAGGATTAAAAGGAATAGACGATCAGGATCAAATCTTGCGGGATATGAAATCAGGTCACGCTATCTCAATTTTATTAACTTTCTCATAATCTGCAATCCGTAATTGTGGGTTACAGGATGCGGGAATACAAAAATCTTAAAATATTAACTAACCTTTTCCGCAATCCTCAAATTGTGGATTGCAGGTTACAGAAACACACAATACAAATCATAATTCAAACTTCTTCCAGCAATTCGTGATACACAATTGGGGGTTGCGGGATGACAAACTACTATTATTGAAAAATGTTCCCACACCCACAATCCATATTGCAAGCTGTAGGTTGCGCAACGAAAAAATTTTCAAATGCAAAAACAAGCTCCCACAATCCACATTGCGGGTTGTGAGTTTCTGGAAAGACACACTTTCTTGGGAAAAATTAGTCTTTCCCGCAACTCACCAAAAACACACAAAAAAAAGCATGAATTTTTTTAAATGTTAACTAAACCAAAGTATGACAAAGACAAAGAAACCATGATAAACACTTATGGGAACCCCAAAGAGACTTTGAAAATTTAAACATTACCTTCGCATATAAAATTGGGACTTCCATGTTTTGCATAAAACATGGGATCTTTTGTATCTACAACAGTTTTGTATCCTCAGTTGCTCATAGAATTTATCCATGAATTCCTTGGCCTTCCTATGGACTTGATGTTCACTATATGCATATTCACCACACCATGAATAATGACCTTTTGTCTTGCATGTGGTTTATGCATGGCATCAATGTGGCGTCCTGGTTCTATATGGGACTCCATGTAAGTTACATTACATTCCATTGTTTGAACATGGCCATTGAATCATCACATGTGGAATAGGTATGGGATAAAAGTATTAAAGATGAGTTGGACGTTTTACGCTTACAAATTGACTAGAATTACCTGGTTCTAAAGGTTTGTACTTGGATTTCATATAAACAACATATTTTTCTTCACTGGTTAAGATAATGGGAATGCAAGCATTCTTTTTCATTGCTTGGTTAGGTGTACCCAAAAAAATAAAATATTATGATTTTCATGTTGTGTATTCCATTCCTTTTGCTTTGATTGAAAAGCCTTCATATTTATCTATTGAATTATTCACATACGTTGTACATGATCTTTCAGCTATCCCTTCTATTAATATATGTATTAGAAAGGTCCACATCTATATATTTTAGGCACTTAGGACTCTATGAGAAAGGCCCTTACAAAGTGTTCATGTGTCACAAAGTTGATAATCTATTTATTAGAATGGTCCACATCTATATATTTTGGGAACTTGTGACTCTGTGAGAAATACCCTTGCAAAGTATTTACATGTCATGAAGTTGATAGTATATGAGTACCTCAAAACCATGGATGCATGCTTCTGTGTTCCCAAAATGCTTAGAGGTTGGGGTCTTCCCATGTTATATAATCAATCATGTTCCAAGATATAATATTGAAATATCTAGCCTAACCATAGACTAATCATCAAATTTTATCTTTATCTAATAGTAATGATAAGCATTGATTCACATATGTTCACTGAAAATTTACTCTCTAATGTTTTGAAAAAACAATTCACTGAAAATCACAACTCCTGGTATTCAACCTTTTGGGAATCAAAGGACCTTTCTTAACCACAAGAATGGACCTTGGGTCAACATGACACTCCATTGTTTTCACGGGTCCGCTATCTCACAATATACATGTTAAATAAATTTCATAGAAACAAATTTTATGCCATATAAATATGTTGACATGGTCATGTTGATTTGGAGTGCAATTTTTTGGAATCTTTATTCATTGTTGGTGACTAATATCGTATGCACATTTATATGAGAAGTTCACCTCCGGTACATTGTACTATTTAGAGATTTTTTTCTTAATACTTGTTTATATTATACTAACAATACATACTAATCACTGATATTATTTGTTTTAAAAAAAATGTTTTGAGGTTTGATTCTTAAAAGGATTTTAGTTTGCTTGTTCTTGAATACGAGTTTGACATTTGCAATTGAGATTCCATATTCTCGATTCTCTCGTGTCATTTTTTATTTAATGGGTCTATTTTGTGATAGGATGCGTATGGTAAGGATAAGTTTTTTTTTGTTAGTTAGAAATTCCTGTCACTCGGGGCCAGTACATTTCAACCATTGGCTAAGAAAATGTAACCCAGGGGCATCTAATCCGTCAAATCACCTGAATATCGCACCCGGACTAAAACACACCAACCTTTAACATGGATGTATTTTTCAGTATCTCCTCCCAACTAAGTCACCCCTAAGGGTATTGAACTTGAGTCACCTTGCAAACAAAACCCACATTTTAACCAAGTGAGATAATGGGAATTGATGAGTAAAGATAGGTTATAAATTAGATTAAAAAAATTTGTTTTTTTGCTAGGTTTGTTAAAAACTATTTAAGCATATAAATTATTGACTTTAAACTATACAAACCACATATAGAACAAAATTTATTTCCGCAATGCCAAGGTGAGGTGTGGGAGGATCAATGTATTTTTGGATAGTATATTCCATGGCTTCTAGGAAAATAGGAACATGGGAAAAAGTTCATCCTTCTCATAGCCATGTTTTGATGCCATCTATTGTACAATAATCCAACATTCCCCACCTTATTATTTCTCAAGGCATGTTTCAAATCCAAGGGGTTTATGCATATTTTAAAGTGGATATTCAACCATAGGTTCTATCCTTCTAGAATCCTCCCACACCTCACCTTTTCTCATTATGGAATTCAAATAATTTCCATGTTCATCTTTTCTTAAGTGAATGTCCCTTTAAGAGAAATACAAAAAACCTTCCCTAACAGGAAAAGGACCATAAAAATTAATAAAATTAAAAATTGAATGTAATCATGGGGATATAATTACATACTGATGGAATTCTATAAAAAAGTAAGACACTCTTTACTTGAAGGATATTACATCTCCTATAAGTATCCACTTTGATTTCCCATATGGACTAATTGCTTCAAAACTCCACTTTGAAAGTGTTGACATTACTATATTTGGTTAACCATTTTTTACACAATTTATAATTAAGCAAGATAGGAAATCTATAGTGGTGTGTTTTTCTCAACGTCGTTTCAAATCCTAATACTGGGTTCATCATCAGGAGAGGTCGATCTCAAATAACTCCTCTCTTTAATGAGCCAATATAGATATATATCCATGGTATACATTCATTGCGAATTCATATCAATGATTAAGGTCGACCTTACTCAATGATATCATCAAATTCGACAGGAGGTAGGGATAATTTTGATGGCATGGAAAAAATATTCTTTCAACAAGATAAATGAAATTAGATTTCAAATGAAGGATAAGTTTTTTGAGTCATCGTGCTAGCACATTTTCCTCTTTAAATTGGCAGGGTTTTATAGCATTGTGGGATTATATCACTATGGGATTCTCTCCCTTGTGAAATTTCTATGGGATAATATTGCTCACTATGATGGTGGAGGACTAAATATCACCTTTGATATTCAAGATGAGGTGGTTGATTTCCATTTTTCTCTTATTTTTTCCACTAAAACTAGTAGAAATTGATTATCTCTATATACATCACTGTGGATTATCGAAATGAATATGAAATGACATTCAAATGGATTGATACCCAGAGATAGAAAAGAGACTAAAAATGAAAATATGTTTGCACTTACAAGTGTATGTTTCCAAAATATGGATTTAAATTTCTTATAGAAAGAATGATCAAAGTGATTGTGCCTTATTTATTAGTTTGTAATGGAAATTCAAGGATTGATAGATGAGAAACTCAACTTCAGCTAATTGTGCAATGAGCCATTTATAGGACTATCCTTATTTATTTCAGTAAAACTTGAATCCCTTGAGATGGAAGTGATCAAGATCCAATAAACCTTTCCAGTATTCTTTATTGACACACATGAATTTTGGAAGCAAGCATATGGGATACCATTATTCCCTATTTTCTTTATATATGTCTCTATGGTTGTAACAATGACCATGGTAGGTACTATAGAGCTTTGCCAATTATGACATTTTGGAGGGTTTTTATTGCTTCAAGTTGGTTGAAAACAGTAGGATTGAGAGGCGAGCTTGGCCTTAAAGGATTGCTTTGGTATTTAAATATCACTTCCTGGTTAGGGATTTTGTTTTTTAAATGTGATTTTTACCCAATTTATTTGTACACAGATGCAATGCTAACTAGTAGGATGGAAAGCTCGAGCAACTTTTTTCGTAAATATTTTCACGTATGTGGTTTTTTTTTCCCATTAATTAAGTAGACGATTGGTCTATCAATATGGTTGTGTAATAAATATTTACGTATTGAAAGAATAATTTAAACCTCATGGAAATCCTTACTGTCTAAGCATGGTTTCATTACACTTGTAGAAATGTTGTATGTTGTTTCCGATAATGTGACATGTATCCTTAGAGGTGGGTGTAGTAGGGTTTTCACCCCTACTACGTGCAAATGCACCTCTATTCTATCAATGGGACAGTAGGGTAGAGTTCATGGAATAAATCTACATCAATAAATGATATTAGTAAAATGAAATCAATAAACAAATACGTATAAACTAAATAAAATAAAATACAACACAAACATACCTTCTTTCTCTTGACAATGGGCCACCATGCCTGATTTCAAAAATGGGATGCCTCTCCACATGTTGGTTGGTACGGATAATGTCTCAATGTACTGAATGGGGGATGGTATGGCTATGGAAAGATGGAAAAAATGGTGTGAATACTTTGAGAATGATGTTTTCTCACTGTACTCATGGAATAAAATACTGGAAAAAAGGGATCAGAATCCTTTTTTATAGAGACCTTCACACTATTTTTATAATATGTTTTTAGGTTTTTTGACCTTTTCTCTCTTTTAGTGTTTTGGTACCCTATTTAGGGTTTTAAGCCCTTTTTGGGGTTTTTTTATCCCTTTTTTGGATTTTTATCCCTTTTGTGGGTTTTTTGGCCTTTTTGAGAGAGAATGAAGGTAAACCATAGTTGTGAAGATCAAAAGTAAGGGAAATATCGTAGGAAAATGAAGTATGTATGTGGTTTTGACCATGTAGAGATAGGTGAGCAATTTTTTGCATTAACAGAATGCCCCCTAATGTGTGAGGGAAAGATATCATCATATGGGTGGCATCCATCATAGGATCATGGGGATAGTGGAGAGACTGGAGAGACCTGTGGAGAAGCAGCACTTCCTTGTTCGAACCATGATGACTTTTGGTTTTTATATTAATGGTTCCCAACAATGGGTGAGATACATAAAAAGTGTGACATGTATATGGATGAGGCAGGCATACCCATGATCATAACCATGTCAAAATAATAAATAAGGGGATCAAGGCTCGAAAATATGGAAGCCGGTCAACATAAATACAACTGATATTACATAATGGTGGCCTTAATGAGAGACTGAATACACTGCTGATATGAAGAACTAATACATAGGAACAATGGAATTCTTTTAGAATGTAATATATTCATAACTGATTCTCTATTGAATCTATATGTGTACATAGCTGGAGGGATTCCATGACGGGGAGTTACAATCTCTGTGGTACAATATGTCACATCAATACTAGAGCTATATAGAAGAACTTCTCTAGGGATTCTGAACATTGTTTCCAATGTAACCCAGAAATCACAAGGAATATGGACATGTCTGGGTCCCATAATAGAATCACCAATTTGTTAGATCAAGTGACAACTGGGGTCTTCAATCAAATAATGCACTAACCAATACCATGTACAAATATAAACGGTGCAATTATGTAGCTAAATTCGAGTAGGTGAGACACAACCATCCTAAGAAGAACTAATAAATCCTCTCAAATGGTCCAAGGAACTCATCAATAAGGTGAATGAAACCAAGATACAGGGACCTCTAGGTCTATCCTCTAGAATTAATGTGTCAATGTCGATAGAGGGAGGCCTGCAACTAACCAAGGAAATAATGTTTCCTTGACAAGAAGCACGAGGGGGGTAACCAAATATGTGGGAAAATCTAGTAACTGACACACCGAATGGGAAAATAGGAGCAAGGGATCATGAGGGACTCAAACTTCCTTTGTTCAAAGTAATGATGGCAGGGCTGACCTGGCAACAAATGAAACTTACTCGTGGGAGAGGGATCATAACTATAACTGCAGATGGGAAATACTAAGGGAGGTAACTGGACTAGTGATATCCAGTGGATCCAAGGAAGACTCATCATAGAATACTCTGAACAAAGGCGACCAAATGGGGGGAATCTACCAAATTGTGATATATGGGGTGGCGTCGAAAGACACCGTTATGACATGATCTCTTCGATTAGAAAGCCCAATGAAGTAAATGCTCGAATGGTGTTTTCATTTTTAGAGAGTCTAAAAACAAGAAGAAGACTCCAATGTGGTATATTTTTTGCATGTAGTCTTGTGAGTCTGAAAAGGGATAAAAGTGTGCACATGAGAGCTCTCCCAACCTTTGGGGAAGGAAGACTTATTTACCATTGGTATTCCAATTAGGCCAAAAAATTTTAAACCTATAGTGACTGGATGGTCATTCAAATACTTTTACGAGCATGAACAAAACCAAGTTTGCTCGAAAATATTTTCTTGATGACAAGGCTGGAAAAGAGATTAAAGACAACCCATGATGATATTTTTTGTAAATTTCAATCCTAATGACCGATAAATAATAAAAGGATGAAAAGGGAAACATTCATGGCCTAAGTGTGCAAAGGTGGTCCTTTTCTTATGATAGACTACATAGTCCAAAAAGGAGGTAAACGAGGCTACATAAATGCCCTTTCAAATAATTTAATGAGCATGAAAGGAAGCAAGTGTGCTTGACGATTGTTTCATTCTTTTAAGAGTTAGAAAAGTGCTTAACAAAAACTACATAGTGGAGATTCACATGGTGGCATGTAAATCAAGGTGGATTCTAGGAACTGACCTAAAAAATCATAGTGTCATCATGAGATAAGAGTCTTGTCAAAATATAGAGGATGAAAAACTGAACCTTGTGGTGCGAATGACGTCCCAAACAGACTCTAGATGACCCTGTGACGTACGAAAGAAAAATAGGCCTAATGGAGGCCTATAAACAAGGGGGGACCAAATGACATGTGTCATTGTTACAATTTAGTGCTGAGTTAGAGTGGAGGACCTCATAAATATTTTGTTGATTTATTTCATTTTGACTAATGGTTTTTAGATTCGTGACTTGCAGGTAACAATACTCATCAAAACCGTCCTTTTCACTTGTTTTCATTTAGTTATAGCTCATCCAGGTGCCCCTACCAAACTGGAAGGGTTTTTAGGGTCAGGTCACGCTTTTTGAGGGAAAATCCATGACCTAGGTCGCTCCTAATGGCCAAACGGTTGTGACCCAATCACACTTGTCGAAGAGATAGGCGCAACCTGGGTCATATCTTCCCAGCAAAAGAGTGTGACTGAGGTGCATCTACTCAATGATTAAGAGTGACTTAGGTCACTCAGAATGGATGAATAAAAGAAAATTCTTCCCTGGATGAGGTTTTTTATGTGATATTGAACCTAACGGGGATTAGTTTGATGTGCAGGATGTAATAGTCGGTGTGGTGAGAGTGAGATATTGGTACCTTACAGGGGAATGAATTGAGAGATGTTGGAGTGGTGGACATGATTTTTTGAAGTGTGTTGTTGAAGTACTTTTAGATTCCACTTATGCGGACCACTAGACTATTACTAGACACATTGGTGGGATTTTGTGATACAGATGCAAAGTGATTCATCCTCTAGGGGGAGAGGATAGAGATCTGTGGAAATTAAGGCCAGCAATAGATTAATTTTACTCACAACAATTATCAAATGATCATGCAAAATTGCTCACAAAAGAGACTGAATATGGAGCTGTAACACTAAATTGTATTAACTGAGTGTACAATAGCCAACCCTATAATAACATAGGTTTATAAATAAATAGAATACATCAATAAATTGAATGCATGAGGAGGCATCCAAATCTAGCATAAAGAAGGCTTACCAAAAATAAGCAAATCCCCCATAGGTGTAAAAACCTGATCCCAAATCTGTCATGGAGCTCACGAATTGGAAAAAGGGCATAGGCAAGCTAAAGAGTGGTGGAATGGCAGCTCATACATGCTTTTGCATGGAGAAAAGAGAGGAGGATGTGTAGGAAAAAAAACAAGTCAACCTCA
>LPNX011236225.1:68009-84083 GCA_001517045.1 Pseudotsuga menziesii
ATGTACATATTGAGGGAATGGACCAGCAACATCACTGTGGATCAGCTCGAGGGGTGTAGAGGTTCTCTCATGACTAGCTCTCTCAAATTTGTGCTCTGGGTGTTTTCCTAGGATNTGGAATAGAAGGTCGAAATAAACACTAAATAATCAGGGCCCAGCTTCGAGAGGATGGCCAGTACGAGCTTATCATCTTTATTTTCAATACCACACTGTTTCAGCTGCAAAACTAGTGCTTTGAACTTGGAGAAATATAGTTGTAGGGATTCAAAGATTGTTGGACTCAGAGAAATCAGCTCATTCTCAATTTGATGTCCCCTCATCTCATCTGTCTTTCCAAAAATATCAGCAAGATTCTCCCATACTTCATTTGGTGATGTCAATCCATCAAGATGGAAAAGGAGGTCTCTGGAAATACTCAGGCACAGGAGGCCATAAGCCTCATCCCTCCTGTTGTGCCATTTTATCTTCTCTGCAGCTGCATTGGGATCTGCTTCTGTTGCCATAGTCACCCTGTAGAGTCCTTTCTCTCTCAACAGTATCTCCATCTATGCTTTCCATTCAAAGAAATTGAAGGGAGTCAAGATATTTTTCTGTGATTGATCCATAGCTCTAGAAAATCTGTCCCGGCTATCAGTAGAAGGCTCCCAGTCTTTGATGTTGAACCTGCAAAACAATTTTTGAAGGAGAGAAACAACCTACAATGGCTCTGATACCATGTGGAAATTAAGTCCAGCAAGAGATTAATTTTACTCACAACAATTATCAATTGATCATGCAAAATTGCTCACAAAAGAGACTGAATATGGAGCTGTAACACTAAATTGTATTAACTGAGTGTACAATAGCCAACCCTATAATAACATAGGTTTCTAAATAAATATAATACATCAAGAAATAGAATGCATGAGGAGGCATCCAAATCTAGCATAAAGCAGGCTTACCAAAAATAAGCAAATCCCCCATAGGTGTAAAAAGTTGATCCCAAATCTGTCATGGAGCTCACGAATTGGAAAAAAGGAATAGGAAAGCTAAATATTGGTGGAATGGTATCTCATACATGCTTTTGCATGGAGAAAAGAGAGGATGATGTGTAGGACAAAAAACAAGTCAACCTCACCTAGTCTAGCTTTTCCTTTTTCCTTAAAACACTGAAAAAGCAGGCAATAAAGCAGAAAAAACAGAAGGGCACCTAGGAGGCTAGGAATAAAGAAGAATTGATTCCTTTAGCTCTACCATGCACTACATGAGTCAAATGTGGCAATTTTGACCTCTATGGATAGGCAAATAGCAACTTGCACAAGGTGGGACACATGAACTAGGAAAATAAGACAAAAATAATGGAATTAATGTCTAAGTGGGTAAACTATGGGTTGATTATTATAAAAATATCATGCTCTATGATATTTACTTTCTGACTGGGCTCCTGATGCTAGGTGTGATCGGTGATACCACACCAAAGCTCACACACGGGGTGACATTAGATGATCTCTATGAGAGGAACTGCTATGCCTATGCTACTATGTGTGGGTCGTACATCTTGATGTGAAAAATTGAGCGTCTCTTGACTAGGGTTGTGGTAGTGATGTTTTTGTGGATCTTGCGGTCATCTTGATCGCACAAGATCTTAGGGGGAAGCTCCAGATCGTGGAGCGCGTGATGGGGGGAACCTACTATCGGTGGGCCCAGATGTATTTGACTGTGGTTCAGTGTTTACTGAACCATGTCAGGACTGTGGGAGGGGATTTATGTTTCCCCTTATTTTTGTGCTCTTTCTTTTTCGAGATTCTATCGACCCTTCAACCGTATTTGGCAGTGTGGGAGGGTGGGCCTTAGGAGCCTCATATGTGGAGGTGGAGTGAGATGCTGATCCGAGAGGGATGCATCTTATTGGGTCAATTATTTACTCGAGCACTATTAGCACAGTGGAGGAAACTACCAGTCCTCATTAAGGACTACCTGTACATAGGGATGGACTACAGGGGAGATTCGGAGATGCCCCGACCTCTAGGATAGGCTTGGTGGCCTAATAGTATGTATACATGATGTTTTGTGTGATTTCATTCATGTATAGTTCACTAGGTTAGTGGTATCTAGTTTATGTGTACGACAAGTACTGATGATGTATGGTGTGTATGTGTAGATGTCGGACCACACCCACCCACAGGTTATGAGTGATGGATGGGTAGGGTGGAGGGGATAGATTCCCCCTTTTAGGGGTGGTGAAGTATCTTGAACTCACTTCATTGTGACATAGAGTGTATGTTAGATGGATTTATTGATGACAATTGGAAGCACTTAGATGATGACCTGATCGATGCCTATTACCGCATGCATCGTGAGTGGATCCCCTTGATGAAGAGGATCGTAGTCGCGACTGATTACGTTTGAGCAACGTCCCAAGGTGACGCACCAATGGAGGATGAGGAGGAAACAGAGGAGGATACATAGTCGGAGTACCAGGAGGAGGATTATGATTCTGATTAGTAGCTAGTGATGCTTCCCTAGTGCGGTGGTGCACTAGGATTTTTATATTGATATGTTTTCTCAGCTGAGAAATATTATGGAGCTTCTCATTTTGTAATGAACACTATGACATGATATATATATATTTATGCATGTGGTTGCACTTTTTATGGTTTTTATATGAGTTTTTTACAATGAAAATGCCTAGATGATGTATATGACATATCTTTGCATGATTATATGATGATGCATGATGCATTTTTTTTATTTCCTACAGACGATCACTACAAAAAATCCTAGAATTAGCGTCCCATTTAGCGTCCATTATTAGTGTATTTTTTTTTACATTCAATGGTCAAACAAGACGCTAAATGGGATGCGTCATGGACAAAACTTAAAGAGTCTCAAAAAATGTCTTTTTTTATTCCTAGATAGCATCCTTTATGATGTCCAAAATAGCATCTACTTTTTTGCTTCCAGAATAGCGAGCAACTTTGCTTCCTAAACAACGTCGAGGTTTTCTTCCTAAATAACATCATATTTTGCTTCCTAGCAAGTATCCACTTTTGCTTCTTAAATGACATCCCCATTAGCACCATATTTTCATCCTTAATAGCACCATGTTATCATCCAAATTAGTATCCATTTTTTCTACCACTTTAGCATCCTATTTTGCACCATGTTTTACTTCCAAATATGTGTCAATTTTTGCTTCCAAATTTGCACCAATTTTTGCTTCCTTTTTTGCATCGTGTTTTGCTACCAAAATGACGTCAAAGATTTATTCTATTGTTGCACCATATTTTTCTTCCTATGTAGTTCCATGTTTTGCATCCAAAGTAACGTCTTATTTTTCTCCCATATCAACACCATGTTTGCATTCATCATTAGCGCCATATGTTGCATCCTTTTTAATGCCTAGTTTCGCATCTTATTTTGCTACCATATCAATGCCATGTTTGGCTTCATCATTAGCACCACGTGTTGCATCCTTTTTAATTCCTATTTTTGCATCTCTCATTTTTTGGTCACTAATTTAGTCATTTTTAGTAATTTTATATAAGAATTTTGGTCATTTTGTTTGGTAACTTATCTCTCATTGTTTGGTCATTTATCTTTTTTTTTTGTTACTAATTTATTTGTTTTTAGCCAATATTATAATATCATTAGGGTATGGAGGAATCGAACCACCAACCTCCTGCTTGTAAGGCAGGCACTCTTCCATTGAGCTAGCACCCTTTAATAATTTTGGAACCTAACTTACAGAGTCCTCTATAATGATAAAAAGGATCAATCACAACTTTGAGTATCTAATGGTCGACAAAGGATATAGCTTGACTATTATTTCCTTCAGACTTTATTCCTCCAAGTGATACAACTTGAGTTCTAGAAAGTTGTTCTTCTTTTATCCATCTTCTATCAAGTTGTGCCTCTTCCCACATTTGGTGCTTCAAGGCATTTGCGGCTTCTAGTCATTCCTGTTAAAAAAACAAATAAACAAATTCAATAAAAGTTTAAGCATAAATCAAATGAGAATTATCATCCTATTAACTTCAAGAGAAGACATCATGCTCTCCATTAAATGTTTACCTCAATCACAACATGTATGATATTTCCTTCATTTTCCATGCCAATTAAAGAAACAAGGGCATTTAAACTCTCTTCAATACTCATATGAGAATAATCCCCTTCTATCAGTCCCTGAACCCGGGATTCTCCTTCATGGTTCACATCAATCCTTGTCTCCTCTTTCATATGATTCCCTTTGTGACTATCACCATCAATACTAAAAGTATATTTAAATTATTCTTCTTCTTTTACATCTACTACACTTTTAAGAAAAACAGGAGATTTAACTTTTAGCATACTATCCACTGCTGGTGACATATATCTTGTGCTACAAGGATCCATTTTTTGGCACTTCTCCTTTTCTGAAACACCTGAGGCTTGAATGAATTTTCCTTCTTTGAGACAAAATATAACCTTCCTTGAGTTAACAGGCCCATCTATGTCATCTGCATCTGCATCCTCAAGATCATCACAATCATAATCTTCATCTCTCTCTACCTCTTCAACATCCTCTATGTCCTTCTCGACTTCCTCTGAATATGAAACCCCACTTTGAAAGAGTTGTATTTTCTACCTTGATGCTTGCAGCACAGCCTCTGCATCACACAGATATTTTCGAAAAGCAGGCTGAACAAAGTATGTCTACGGAGAAACTCTTTCAAAGAAGTTTGCATCTCTTGACAGTGCAGAAGCTATTGATGCCTTAGGTGTCTTACTTGTTGAAATATCTCGAATACCATATTTCTGAAAGTTTAGAAAAGAAATATGGATAAGAAAAATGAAATAAATCCCCATGTGACCAATTATTAGTTTTTTCTTTTCAATGGGAGAAACACAAGGTTCAAATCTCTCTTCCCTCCTATTAAAGTGGGTATTTTTACCATGTTCATGTGGAGTTAGGCTTCAGAGCTCCCCATAGATCCATCAAATGCATTCAGATAGAGAAAATATTAAAAAAGAACCCCCAATTAAACAATGCCTTGAAAATTGGCAAGAATCATACTATAACAATGCTCTCCCCACTCTAAAACCAAACATATACAAGCATGTAGAATCCTCCATAATTATCTAAATCCTATCTACAACTTCTAATATTGTTAGACCTTTACTTCCCTCCAAGGAAAGAATGTGAAAAGCACATATTTAACTGTATTGGGTGTCAAGCAGTACTTGCATCTACGCAAATTTCCAAAGCCTTTACCTTGCATCATAGCAACAACATTAAATTTTGCTGAACCCGACCACAAAGTAGACACAACATCCTCCCCTTCATCGCCCTGCACATTATAGCAATCAACTCCCAGCTCAGTTTTAAAATAGACCAACTTAATCTCAAAAGAATTCTTTCTTCATAATAGTAAATTTAGCAACATATCTACACTATAATTATTAACCAAATAATCTACAATACAAAATATAATCATACATCATGTAGAGCTTTCCAAACAAAATACAAAAGTTGCAACAAGATGTAAAAACTAATTTCATAGCATATTGATGTTGCATTTTGAAATGTTGCTTGAAACCTTCTTTAAATGTTTAGAACATATATACAAATTTTATGAAGAAATAAAACTTGAGGAATTGTATCACACATAGAAAGGACAATGAACTCTCTCATACTGTCTTTGAATTGAAAAATCAATATAACCATGTATCTTTTCTAAGTAAATGACAGAAAATCCAAACCTACCAGCTATCCTGGTTGAAGAATAAAGGCTTGGAAAACAAATTTCAAAGCTGGTGAGCAGAGTACACTTAACAATGTATAGACATTCCATTGCATTTAATGCCTTCTCATACATTCAAAATTCTTTTAGGGAAACGAAAGTATAACATTTTCCAAAGCTAAGGCCTAAACAACTAGCTAACTGAAATATTTGATTCACTTGTATAAAATGATTAAAAGAAATGATAAAATCAGCTCTTGGTATGAATCATAGAAACAGGACTAACAGGTCAAACCCGTGACCCACAGGATTGACAAAACTCTTTGGTGAAATGGATTGTTCTGACTAGTCAACTCATAATGAACCACAACTACTCTCACAGGTGAAACCCTTGACCTACAAGTACTTGTGGGGTCACTGAAGGGTTCAACAAGTTTGACCTGTGACTCCACCAAAGCTCTCAAGAATAAAAAATTAAATATCTTATTTTAATATAAAAAATTGAATTATTTCATTTCTTTTACTTACCAAAAGAGTCAAGAGTCGAGTCAAACTCTTGACTCTTTTTCCTTAGTGAGTTATTTTTCCAATTTGATTCTACTAACTATGTTATGAGCCACATAACCAAGAAAGTATTATAGGGACACATTATCCATATGAAAAAGAGAAGACACATCAACTCAAATATGCATAAAAGTCAAAAGAGGAAATCTATATTGATGAATTTCAATAGTAGATATCAATATGAATAATCTACATAGTAAGTATCCTAGAAGAATCATGAATTTTTTAAAGCTAATATAATCAAATGCTTCACCTCATTTTCATCCCGTATGCGCTCCTGTACAGATTTGCATTTCTTCCACTGGGGCCCAAAACCTGTTGCTAATGCAAATAGGCGTAAAAAATCAGGCCAAGTTAAGGGATTCAAATGTCGATGTCATTCACGTATCTCAAGGCCCCATGCAAATTCCTAGATCCAAATAAATGGCATTATTCTATCAACTTAAATATTATTGAAGCAATTAGCAGTAGTTTGTATAGTTCCTACATGATAACAACAAACCAATTTCAGGAAAGATTATGATTACATCTTTAGCAAGTTGTGGATGTCCCCCTCTAGCAAGAGAAATATTATTCTGGTTTTCTCCAAGCCCATTAGAAGTAGCTTGTGCCACTTCTTCTATGTCTTTAACAATTGTTTTTAAGAGACTAATATGTATCTCTCCAAGTAATCTTGATTCCTTTGTATCAGGAAAATAGCTAATAAGCATCAAACAATTGTTTTCAAGAGACTGATATATCTCTCCAAGTAATATTGGTTCCTATGTATTATGAATGATAGATATAAAGTGTTCATCTTCTGGGTACAGTATTAACACTTATATAATCATGAAATGCTTGAACAAACTCATCAAGAGTGAATGGCCAAAGACCGATAACATCTGCAAAGGTAACTGTAAACCTCCAAACCTAGCATGAAAGTTAAGAAGTACAGTAAGGGAACACACCATGTTCCACAAGTAAATACATCACTAATGAATGCCAAAATAAAATTTGCTACTATGAAATTCTTTTAAAACATGGAACAGAGAACAACTGTAGAAATGCTTCACATGTGAAGAGAATATATGAAGCATGAAGGTAAACAATTCCATAATGCAACAAGACCCGGTGTCATACACAAGACTCTTTCATGTGAGGAAGTAAGCTTGCAAAATTTTAGTGATATGAATATCATCAATAATGCATGGAGTGTGAACATAACATATTACCATGTATTCCTTTCTCAAGCTGTGTCTATTATCGCAGGCTACTCATGGACACACAGATTTATCAACATCTACGCGACCATTCAAGCATTCTTAATCATGAAAATAAAAACTAAAGGTCCAAAGTATATAATACCATAAATAAATTTCCCACATTCTACTCAGAATCTATTCAGGGGCAAACTGTAAATGGTGTCTTCATTTTAATTGATGCAGGTGGAAATTTTCCCAATGTATCTGCAAGTAAAAAATACTAAGCTATTAAGACTTTATAATAATAATAATAATATTTTTTCAAGGTCAAAGATTTTATAATAATAATAATAATTTACTTTTTAATATTTTATATAAGAATATAAAAAATAAACCTTCATACTGTGTATGTGGGACATCAACATCTTAAACAAATGGTGCATAGAATCAATAGAGAGTTTGCAAAAGGTTATCATCAGCATTTTAAACAAATGGTGCACAAAATCAACATACAATTTGCAAAAGGTTACCGTAAGCAAAAGTATCTACACCATGCCCAATGTTCATCCTCAAATGTTTCAACGGAAACTCAACAGGTCCCACTAACTTGATGTGTGACTATGGAACACGGTAAAATAAAGTTTGCAAAAGGTTACCATGAACAAAAAAATAACAAAAAATTATGTAGTTTGACAAGTGACATACTTCATGTAAGGAATTGTGAAAAAATATTATAAGGGCTTCTAACTACATATATTATCCATAAGTTCATAACCAATAGAATTGAGGCATTTTGATGAGAAAATAAAACGTGAAGGTTTACTTGAATTGAGTAAAGTTTAATGCATAGAATTACATGAGATCATAAAAGATAAGGGGGTCAAAAACAATGAGAATGCTTGAAACAATCACCAAATTAGGGAGTTCTAAAGAAGAGTCCATAAAATGGTAATATTGAAGTATTTTTACAGGATAATGGCCCTTACACTTATACCTTAACCATTGCTTCCATTGTTATTGCCCCTACTGATGGGTAAACAACAAGTTTTAGTCCTTACTTTCCCTGCTCTACCAAGTTCATCATATGAACATTCCATATTTCGAACCGATCTACTACTCTCATTAATCAATGTAGAATCATACATCATTAAATTATGAATTGACTAAATCAATCAAGAAATTAATCCCTCAATGAAATTGGTCCAATATGAACATTCCATATTTCGAACCGATCTACTACTCTCATTAATCAATGTAGAATCATACATCATTAAATTATGAATTGACTAAATCAATCAAGAAATTAATCCCTCAATGAAATTGGTCCAATATAAATAAAAATGCAAAGATAAAACAAAGTATAGAAATCACTTTATAGATGGCCACAAAACATAAATTTTACCAGGGTTTCCAAATGTTTTATTAAGGTAAAAATAATAAGTTGCACAACTTTCTATAGTAGAAAATAAGGTTTGTGGGTTTTACTTTCTATTAACTCTCTATAAAATAATATCCTCACCATTTTTAGTCTCCATGGAAAACAAATTTCCTGCATCCCCCATCGAAATCCCCTTCTAAAGTGAAATCGTCTCCAAATCGTGCTTGTCGGAAAAATTCTTGGCACTCTTCATTTGCGTCTCGAACTCCCTCTTCTTGTAACTATAAATATGTCTGAGCTTGAGGAAATCCTCCCTCTCCAACTCATGAAGCTCCCACTTGATAAATGTAATAGTATTCTCCATCCTGGGCTTAACCACATTCTTGAGCACACTGACCTTATATATTGTGGCATTACTACCTCAAAAAGATTCATCTATGACACCATAATATTGACTGGTATTTACTTGTGGAAAAATCATTGTTGGTTTATGTTTAGGATAATCCCTTATGCTTCACATGGGTGATTTCACAACATTCAAATCTGATATGTTAATATAATTTTTAGCTAGTATAAGATTATTCAGACAAAATATCAACTCTTGAGATTGATTCCAAAGTAGATATGCTAGCACTCCTTTCCTGTGTAAGGAGACATTATCCACATGCACATTCTTTGACACATTGATATTCTTTTATGTGCATTAATGAAATATAAGATGATTTTGTTCAGAAAAAAAAAGACATCAAGCTCTCATGCAAATATAAGAGTTTCACACAATAAAATTATCCAAATGTTGTTGTATCTATTGGAGTTGATTTAAAAGAGAAGATCCAAAGCTTGAATTGAAATCCTTTGCAAGAAAATATAGAAGTTACTGATGTGAAAGCATAGGAAGATACTCCATAGCTACTCAATGGACTGCAGCTTCTTTTGCCACTTTAAGCCACTCAAGGGTTGCCAGATTAGCTTCTTCTCCACAATAACAATATATCTAGAGACAGAACAATTGAGCAGGCCATAGACAACTTATGACTACTTAGTGATTTACATTTTCCAGAGGATATAATCAGATGCACTACCAGTCTACTAACTAACACGCGTAGCTTTGCAAACACCATCCCTTACTTTAAATTTTCTTCACCATACCAAGTTCCACTTGTCGTGTAAGGTTTTAATTCAAGTATTCATTTATTTTTACGATTTTATCTCATTTTGTTCCAATATGTATGCAAAACCAAGGTGATAGATACCTTGTGCACATCCCCATATGTTCTTCTCAAAATCACCATCATTAACTATTTTTGGCCATTCATGGCCATCATAAATTTTCTTAATTGTACTATATTTTTCCCTCACTCTTTCCTTTGATAGCTTCCTAAAATGGGAGTGTAGTGTATTAGAAAAAATTCAAAATGTATAAATTTAGATTCAATTCCATATGAGGTGCCAGATAAATTCCCCTCTCTATTGCAGCCCAAGAAATAACTGAATTTATGGGACTTAAAACGATAACGGACACAGGTTTTACTTCCAACTATTTCAATGACTGTATAATTGATACAAATTCTTAGATTTGGAAGGTAACACAGTGGTTGTAGCGGATAGATCACATGCTTATATGTATATGTATATGTACGTCTATAAGATAGATAGATATATGTATGTCTGTAAGTATCTTTAGATAGATACATAATAAATAAAACGTACTTCTCAGCAAATGCATGAAGAAAAGAATTCAGTTGTTGTGAAAGATGGAATTCACCAAGTGTAAAAGCTATATAATTGTTAGGATACATACATGTATCCTCTAGGGTAAGAATATGGTGTAAGATGATTGGGAGGATTTTTATGTGAACCCGTCTTCAAACTTGCATCTAGAGCTCGAGCAAGTTCTTCATCATTGTCCTCAGGATCTTGTGAACTGCTACCTGAGGCTAAAGAAAATATAAGGAGTAAATGGAAAAGATAATATCTTGAAACATGAAAATTAACCATAAGGTTGGGTTCTAACATTGTGTATGAATATTATGAATGCTCGAGGGGCATCTAATTGTCATATAGTTAACTGAACTCCATATGTTCGAAAATTAACTATCCCTCTAGTTCTAAATTTTACAGTTTACTGTCTGATATTTAGTATGTTCATTGTAATGTAAAATTATAGTAACCCACCATTTAACATGTAGCACCGACTCTTAGAACCAAATAAAAATGCAAATTTGAATACTATAACCTTGGACACCTGCAAAGAGTATCTCTCCATACGACAAAAGACAAAGCCCTATCTTTGACTGGAATATTAATACATTCAATGCTCTTGACCTCCTAACTTTAGTGTTTCTTTCTAAGTGGCACTTAGGTAATAAATGCATTCCTCTCACCCTCATAACATAATCTTCCCTTTAATGAAATATTGGAATTGGGGACCTTCTAAAGTTCACAAAGTTATTTAACTTTACCCTTTAAATAACTACATGTGACATATTCTACAGTGTTGGCTACATGGCCTAATCTTTCCAACAACGTAAATATTGGAAGCTTCTAAATTTGGCAAGAATTATCACCCTTTTAGTGCACCATCTCTTCTCTATGACATTTCTAGCACCTTATTCATCATCTAGAATTGAACACTAAACACAACATAGAAACTAGCAGGGGATGCTTAAATATAAATTTTCATTTTGATGAATGTTTCATAGGCATTTCCCAATTCCCACGGCTAAGTATGTTCTCTTCTTTCAACAAATATGTAACTAATAATTTGCATAGGAGTAATTCATGTGTTTTGTAAAATTTAACACTTCCTCCACATGATATTTTGTATCAGCACTTACTGTCAGTTTTTAAAGTCAAGTTATCATGAGTCATGACAATAGATAGGAAATTCAGAAATTTCACTATCTTATAAATACTAAGCACAATATTCAATACCAAAATGGAACTCATTATAACAAATTCATTTCCCATAAACATGGAAACCGGATATCATAAATGTCCTGATGAAGGTGACTATGGATCAGATTTTGAATAGATTTTATTATGATCCAGTGGCTATTGCAAGTCTCAGTTGATAAGATATGCAAGCAGAGGATTCAAAGCAATATATGTTTTGGAAGAATGGCATGCGTCAATCTGTAGAATGAAGATGACCCTTTTTATAGTATCAAATACACAAATATGCCTCCATCAAAGCACTTCGGGGAATGGAAAAGACTATTTCTTCTCTTGCTTCATTGTTGCTATCCATAGTTATAGGCCTTATTTTCAATTTGGGAAAAGTAAGATGGTTTGAATGTCATTAATGTTGCAACTTTCATCATATTGGAATACAGGATTCTGACGTTCGACCTCAACAAATAAGGTGATACATAAACTATGGGATGACATCAATTTTTTTTAATAGTCAAGCAGTCAGCTTGGAATCCATTATTATCGTATCAAGGCATGCCTTAGAGAAAGAAAAGGTATGATGTAGAATTATGAAGTCAATGAACTCTCGTAATAAAATCCATTACCAAATTCTAAAATCTGTGACAATACCAACCCAGGAATAGTTCCATTAACACTATAAGATAGAAATTATGTGATGTTGTTTTTGGCATCAGCTTATTTATCTATTCACTTCATGTCATGCTACAAGCAAATTTTGAGAGTATTAGTGTTCCTTTTTAATTATTTTGTAATGCGTGTTTCACATAAATTGTTCATAGAGGATTCATTTGATTCAAACTATAAATTGATGCTAACAATCATTGTTATGATATCTTGACTTATTTTTTGTAGCTAAACATTGTTGAAGGGAAGATACAGTACTTGTTTGATGAGAATGGATGTCGATATCTTGATACTATTGCAGCCATTGTGACAGTTTCTTTTGGGAATTGAAATCTAGATATCGTAGAAGCCATTAGGAATCAAAATGGGAAAGACAACAGCCCCAAAACACAAGTAGTGAGCACGGCTCACAACATGGGAAAATGACCCCAAATAGTCTGTGCGTGAGGGAACTTGCACCAGACCACAAAACACAGAGGAAAACATATACATAGCCACAAATCAGTAAGGAAACTTACACACCGTCCCTGAGTGTAGAAATGGCTCTTGCACCCAAAAACCCTGAGTGACAGCCATGATTTCACCCATTCCCTGTGTGAGGAAAACCAATGCAGAACTCCCGTGCATGAGAAGAAGACAGAATGTCTCTCTGCGTGAGGATCCCAACCTGCATGTGAGGAGAAATAGCTTCGCGTATGCACGCGAATCAACCATCGTGAGAAAACAGAATAAAGAATCCCCTATGTGCGTGAATGAATAGAACGACGGTGCATAGGAGGAAGTCGAACTCATCTCTACGTGAGACATCCACAGACCAAATCCTGCATTTAGATTAACAACACCGACCTCTACGTGAGGAATATGAACAGACTGCGATGGAGTGGAGTGAATGGAAAGTCATGGGTGGAGTGGGTGTGTGGGGAAAGGACTGACAGTCCTGCCACCCCACTCCCAAAACAATAACTGCCCCAACTACCTCCATCAAGACATCAAAATGGTTGGGTGAGAAAAGGAAAGGTGGAAAACACACAAGGTGGTAACACATGGGTTTTTCCCACATAACCAAGGTTTGACATCCCCCACCTCTAATCCTTCAGAACCATGCCCTTTTCATTCAATGTTGCACTGCCGTAGTTGGTTGTGGTTTTAGTTTTAATTGATGTGCATATTTACATGATGCTGAATTATAATGTGCCAAATGGCATGATAAACCATTGGCAACTATCCCCATTGCCGAAACACACACACAACCAAATCGATGGTGGGGATTTTGCCTTGAGCTCCTCACCACGATTAGTTACAATATATACATCATGCAAACGGGGTCAAAACCAGGGACATTACATTCCCCTCCCCCTTGGAGTAACTGTTGATTGCATGGGCAGACCCGGGTTTACTATAATTAATCAACAACACCCCAAACTCACTGGCCCTTTCGGCGATAGACCGCGAAGCGATCTGAAGTCTCACCTGAAGTGAATCTAATGGTTTGGCCAAGACTCAAGTGTCTTGGACCAGTTTCTGCACATCCTACTTCTTTTCTCTTACTTATGCGCGCCACTAGGTCAACTCGCTCTGCGCATCGCACGTCCCCTTCTACTCGCAGCACTTTTACCCGTGCGATGCTTAACCCCGCGCAAGTCGTACGATTTCCTCTCACGTCGCACAACTTCCACTTACTCACAATATTCCCAACCTTACCGCATCTCTGCGCACCGCGGAACACCCATCCTCTCCTCAACGCTAAGCCCTCAGCTCGCAGTCTCACGCACCGCAGCTCCTCTGCCGATGCGATACCGCCTCTCTGCGATATCTTACCACTACGACTTTGCGCTCTTAGCGTTGACTGTGCTGATGTGTGAACTCTACTTCTCAGAAGTATATTGTGAGTAACTGGTCATTAGAGACAGACGTAAAGGAGTCTTTAAACATCCTACTGAAATGCTTCAACCTATCTTTATCCTCTTGCCTTATCATGATCAGAACAATACATACATTCATCTACTGCTACTATCATTACATGCATAATAACCAGTAACAATAAGCAAATACAATCACATTCATACAACACATAACACGCAGATTTAACGTGGTTCACCCCCGGGATGGGAGCTACGTCCACCAAACTGTGCTTCTATTATATATCTTGAGGGAAGTTAGCACAGTCTGTTGCACTGCATATGCAGCACGAGGTCTCTTCTAGATCTCTGGTCTATCTCTATGTTGCCTTTCTTCCAATATATCCTTCCCTCTCTGTTCTCTCTGTGAATGGTTACATACAGACTCAAATGACTCACAGACAACTAGGTGTCTGGATCGTTACAACGCAGTCTGTCTGACTGATTCCTGAGTCTACAAAACTATCAACTGACCAACTATCTAACTGACTGATTAGCTAACCCTTTACAATACAAAAATGCAAGCTTTTATAGGCAGCCCGAAGGTCGTGCCATTACAACACTGTGGGCCTGTCCCAACAGTAAACCCATACCCTAAATAGTGACAGTTGGTCCTCTCTGTCCTTGAGGTAGCCGCTTCCCGTCACACCGCAGCTCTCTGCAGTCTTCCATGCTTCCCGGCACTGACCATGGGTACTATGCACCGCTTCTCTTTCTATCCTTCACCTTCAATGCTTGAGCCTCATTGCTGCTTCTTCTTTATGAGGGTCGTTGAGCCCTCCTGTCTTCCGCCGCTGCCTTCAATGCAGTGGTTGAGATTCCTTCTCTTAGCCGCTCAGGTACCGTTGCCTTCTTGACTCTTCTATCCCAAAAGTCATGGTTTTCGGCTCTGCTCTCCAGCTAGAAACATGCTACGGCGTCGTAGCTCCGTCCTGTCCTTTTTCCGCCAAAACTTCTCTCTTTCCGCCAAAACTAGCAACTTCTTCTGTAGCTGCGGGGTCCTGCTCCAATAGTAACACCGTCCTCGGTGTTCCATTACATACATACAATACATATACAATTTCACATCAAAATTTCAAAATTGCAGATATGTCCCACGTCCAATCATTTACTTTGAACGTTCAAGACCAAGCTCCTCGGCTTCCATGGACCTCTCGTGCTGGTTCTCAGCTTGCAGCTGATCCTGAAGTCTAGGAACTTTGCGGCTATTTCCTTCATCATGTTCCCTCATTGGGCAGTCCCGGCGTAAATGATGTCCTCCGCATCTCCAGCATCTCATTGGCTGCTTCATCTTTACCTACTAAATTTCCTTTGAGTCTTCATGCCTGGACCATTTCTTATCGGGTTTCTTGGACAATTGTCCCATTGTTGATCCACCTTCCTTTCCTTTGACGATTTCTCCCAGAAGGATTTTCACCTCCCTTTGCAAACCAATGGAGTCTTGCAAAATATGGTGGTTCATTTCACTCTGCCTTTTCTGTATCTTGAGCATCTCCCCAATATTCTGTTGGGTCTTGGTAATCACTTGAAGGATACTTCCAGCTAATTCCGTCAACTTTTGATCTGCTGCCATGATCAATGTGCACCACCAAGTTCCACTTTTCTCACCTGTGAAATGCACCATTGAAATTCTATTAGACCAAGCATAATATAGACATTAAAATCAGTCAATTAATTTCCCCATTTGGCATGAAAGTCCAAGTCTCATCAATGAGGCTTTCATATTTTTCATGCCTTCCCAACAGGCACATGAGCTCATTCATGTCCATTCCTAGGCAGGGAATTAACTATTC
>LPNX011236225.1:84459-152897 GCA_001517045.1 Pseudotsuga menziesii
CTGCTCATTTCGAGCTTTCCAGGACAGTCACATGTCCGCATGCACCCCTAGGATGCTCTCATAGTCCTCGCTTCCAGTGACACCTATATCCAAACATTGAATGAATTCACATGTTTAGTTTATTCTCATCAGTTTTATCTTGCTCTAGAGATAAACATCATAACCAGTCATATTCATAAGCAAAATAATCCAATACTTATCTGTATTGTGCGTTCCCTCGTTCGTCCATAGGATCCTGCTTCGCCTTGCAAGCCTTGGGATCTCCTATGGACTTAGATGTTAGGTCAGCACGCCAGCTACTCCACAACATCAAATAATTAATGTCCAGTCAGTACATCCTCATGTCAACTGGGCTTGGAACTTTAACACGACCATTTCTAGGTCTAGGATCTACTATGGATCCCCAAGCATATAACATCCCAACATACACTTATACCAACATACACTTATATCAACAATAACCCTTACTCCGCAACCCCTCACAGCAACCATTTACCATTTTACCTTTACCTTTAGCCTGTCAACACAAGCAATACAAGAAAACTCATCAACGTTATTGCTCAAAAACTGTAATCACATTTCTCATCATTCACTATCAAGTATTGAGACACCAGGAGTGCATCCACTCCCTAGAGTGTAATCAATATCGACAACCCTTTCATGACTCAACATCAGAAAAGTGTGCACCCATTCCCAGTGTGTGCCATGCAGGCCCTATGCATACTCAAGAAATCGGTCATAATGGATATTAAATCAAAACATGTTTTGCATATGGAATTTAATAATTAAACATGCATATTCTTAGCAAGGGTCACAGAACACTTATCCATTTGCCATCGCAGTATGCCTTTGTTAAGGAGGAATGGAGGCTCCTTTCCTGAGTTAACAGTCCCTCAGTTAGCCACCCCAATCTCCTTTTTATATTTCACATTCAAACATTTCTTACCGACATAACCCATACCATCTCACTCATGTTATTTACCAAACATGCAGTGCAGATGAGACATTTGAAAATGTCTAATGGCGTTTCACCCGAAACCCATTCCCAAGGAAAAACATTCCCATGAAGTTTGGCTTCTGTAGGCCATCACCATGGTCTTCTTGCAGTGTGTACCCCTGACACATTCATCAAATAGACAAACAGTCAATCATCACCTGATACTACAATCCAAATTGATCATTCCATAACCAAGCAATGACATTAACAACCAAATTCAATAAGAATTTGCAATTCTATCTACTACAGAAATTGACTTGCTCAATTGTGGGTCTCTTGTAAGCAGCACTACTATGCCCCTTATAATTTTATGCTTACTATCATAACATGAATACCCACTTACCATGCGTCCCTCCTGACACAATCTTATACAAGCCAACAATGATTAGCAGACGTTAGTACTTTCTTAAATCCAAAATCCACAATTCAAATTTAACATCCATTATGCATATCAACTATTTTCACAGCCATGAGACTTCTTCTCATAAATGGTAGATTCTGGCATTGGTCAGGGTCTTACCTCTCACTGCCATGCTCGAATAATCTACGTGAAACATGAGTTTCAATCAACCAAACACAATCTTATGCAAGCCAACAGTGGCTAGTGGTTGTCAGCAATTTCTTAAATCCGAAATTCACAATTCGAATTTCAACAACCTATTATGCATACCAACTATTTTTGCAACCATGAGACTCTTCTCATAAATGGTAGATTCTGGCATTGGTTAGGTTCTTACCTCTCAATTCCATGCTCGAAATAATATACCTGAAACATAAGCTTCAACATCCAAACACAAGCTTATGCAAGCCAGTAGTGACTAGTAATTGTCAGCAATTCCTTAAATTTGAAATTCACAATTCAAATTTAATAAGCTCTTTCACATGGTAGATTCTGGCATTGGTCAGGGTCTTACCTCTCACTTCCATGCCCGAAATAATCTACCTGAAACATGAGCTTCAATCAACCAAACACTTGGTAAGTTTGGATGCATATAGCCTTTTCATTGCTACAACCATCACTGAAGCATTTTCAGAATTTATAAAATTCAAATACTTTCAGCGGTTAGTCACATCAACATTACCAAAACTCATTTACTTCATGCAATCATCATCATACTAACATTGCAAGGTATAGTCATATCATTCATGCAATTAAATGAAATGTTTAGATACTCCTTACTTCACAAGCGTATCATTCATACCACCTTGCTCTTCCATAGAGCATTTCTAGTAGCCAATTGATCATGACTATCCTGCATTCATAACAACCTTTGAAATGGTTCCTGAATTGTCATCAATTCACCATTTCAGTCATTAGTTAGTCCGCATATCACATGCATTTATCTCAATGCATTCATGCAATACATCACAACATTGCACCTACACTTATGCAATCAGTCATTCGCACCCTTCATATGCATACATCCAATGCATAACTACAAGATTCATAAAATATTCCTAATGCATGTCCATTCAATGCTACCTTGCATTGATTATGCATTCAACCATACCATGGCCTAACCATGACTACCTCATATAGGATGCATTACTATAATCAATGTCATCAACATATATAGTCATGACACCTTTCTATATTCCAAGATTCTCATGGTATGTGGTCTCTCACCTTTACCCATCCATGGAATTGTCATAAGCAAACTCTTACCTGCATGGGTCGTACTTACACCCTTAACATGACCAATTTGATTGGTCCTTGTAGGAAATTGCAGAATTTTGCTCACCAACTTTTGCTATGGACTTGTTGCTTTACCCCTTTCTCCAAAGGGTTGCTAGTCACATTCATCACTTTCAGCTACATATTCATCTGGGTCCATGTCATCGTTGGTTTTCCCACTAATGCCAACATCAAAGCAATGATTATCATTAGTGGTTCATTATAAATATATGATTTCCAATATTCTTACCAACATGCAATATCCTATGCATGCAATACATATCCTCATGCATTTCAAGCATAAAATTAGGAAATGTAACACATTCAACAGGACAGGGTTTTAAGGAAAACTTCCCTTTTCAAGTCTTTCATCCTGGCATAGAACTCCTTTTTCACACAGCAGCTGGTTGAATTCATAGTCCTTGCTGTCCCTGGGCATGAAACTGTCCAGATTTGTCCATTTGATAGCAGCGGCCATCATTAGTACTTTGCTGCTTCATGCTCAGGTTTTGGTCACTTATCCTTGTTCCCTACCGGATAATCTTTCCAACGCCTATCCACATGCTTCATTCTGACTTCAAGTGTGAAAACCATGCCACTTCTAAGAGTGAAGAATTTCACCAAATCTCAGGAAAAACACACAACTGTATTTTGGTCCAGAATGCTGACTTCAGCCACCTCACTCCCATTGCACCATTCATCTTTTATGAATTCCGGGTTTGACCAATTTGCCCAAAACATAGGATTTTCTTTTCACAAGAACGACTGTCTCAAGGGACGATGGGGCTCAAGGGGGCTTGCAATCTAGCACATTAGATCGCTGCCACTTTTTCAATTTTCAGCCCTAAAAATTCACTGAAAAACAGCTGCAAATCCCACTGTAAAACAGTCGAAATTTGCTAAGAAATCCCATGGAAAAACTCAGAATTCTTCTTTGCAGAATCGACTCCTGAAACACTAACCGTTCTGTAGAATCGGCTCTCGGAGCCATTTTTCTTCCGCAACGGTGGCTCTCGGAGCCATTTTTCTCCCGCAACGGCAGCTCTCGGAGCCATTTTTCTTCCGCAATGGCGGATCCATCATCCCTATTTCCGATGGCGAAACAGTTCATCAACAGTTGCAACGGCGGCCCACCAACTCCATGCATCTTCCGATCGGCGGTCCAACCTGGTCGGCATCGGCGGGCTTTTACATCGGAAGCCAAATGGCTTTGGCTTCCACAACGGCGGACGCTCAATCACTTTCTTCTTCCGGCGGCTAATATTTTCGTTACTTAGAAAAATTTCGAACTTTCTTTTACCACGTCGGCTGTCGGTGATATTTCTAGTCAGAAGCCGTAATGCTTTCGCTTCCGCAACGACGGAACAGGAAATGCTTTCTCTTCCGTAACGGTGAAAGTTAACTTCACCAACTCTTCCGCAACAGTGGAAGTTCACTTCGCCAATTGTTCCGATTGGGGAACACTTAGACAAATTTTTCAAAATTTTGCCTTTCTTCTTTCCGCCGAATATAACACATGTCGGAAGTCGGACCATTTTCCGTCGGATGCTTAATCGCTTCTTCATCCGCAACGGCGGATGTCGATCCACTATTTTCTTCTGATGGACATCAGACACTTAGAAATTTTCCCAAAATTTTCCCCCGACTATGCTCCGTCGGACGCGCTTCCGCCTAGCCTTCCGCAACGGCGGAAGTCCATTTCACTACTTCCTCCGCCACAGCGGAAGTCAATTCCGCAAGCCTTCCGGTGGTTCAACACTTAAACCAAATTTTTCAAATTTTCCCTTCGTCGGCAATCAGATCCACTGTTGCATCGGTGATTTAGTCCTTTCAACAGCCGCAATGGTGGACTGTCAAATGCCAAATCCTTCCACCACAGCGGAAGTAAATTCCATTAACTCTTCCGACTGTCTAGCACTTCGGCAAGATTTTATTTTTGATGTTTATTGCTGTTCTGCTGGACATAGAAGGTAATTCTACCTTTTGTCACTGCATCCTTCATAGCCCATAGAGACCCATTGTTACAACCTTGAGCTCTGATACCATTCTGTCACGTCCCCATCCCTCAGACCAGCGAAGAGGATGCAACGAACACCACAATAGCCGGGCAAACAGCCCCATGAACATATACAATCCATCAATGCTGAAATTAAAGCTTACAAGCATACACAGAGATGCTAAGACATACAAGCAGATGCATAATCCAACATACAGGGATTCATAATTCCTATGACATCAATATACAGTGGAAGCAACACATATACATTTCCAACATCCAACATGTTCATCATAATTCATAGAACAATAGATATAATTGCAGAGATGGAATAGCAACGATACTTATCTTTTAATGAAGAATCCTGCAACCAGCTACGATGCTGCAATGTTCCACCCAACCATAGGCCAGCGTGCTCATCAATCTCTCAGCACACTGCCACCCTCGAGCTGGGCATGATTCCTCCAAGGATAAGGGTCAATGCAAGCTTACACATAGCCGAGGGACACAATCACCAAACCAACACCACTAGGTTTACCAGGCCATCAACAGATCGACCAAGCCAGCACAGTCCAAAGAACAACCACTGCATACCAGTAGCAAAACAACCCTTCACAGCCCTGTGAAGAAGCAAAGACGACCAGGGATAATCCCAAGCAAATGATGAGCACAGCTCAAGCCCACAAGGTAACACATAGTTGTTCTTAGCCCTACCGTGGTCAAAACAACTCGGCTGCAACCCAAAACCAGGGTACTCCAGCAGCCACAAACACACAATGAATGATAGAAGCAATCCACAGTCCCAAAACAGGGAAACTCAACCAACAGATTGGAAATCAACAGTGGCCCAAAATGAAATTGAGCACCACAGCCAACAAAACGTGGGAAAGACAACAGCCCCAAAACAAAAGCAGTGAGCACGACTCACAACATGGGAAAATGACCCCAAAGAGTCTGTGCGTGAGGGAACTTGCACCAGACCACAAAACACAAAGGAAAACATATACACGGCCACAAATTAGTAAGGAAACTTACACACCGTCCCTGATTGTAGAAATGGATCTTGCACCCAAAAACCCTGAGTGACAGCCACGATTTCACCCATTCCTTGCGTGAGGAAAACCAACGTAGAAATCTCGTGCATGAGAAGAAGACAGAATGTCTCTCTGCATGAGGATCCCAACCTGCGCATGAGGAGAAACAGCTTCGCCTATGCGTGCGAATCAACCATCATGAGAAAATAGAATAAATAATCCCCTATGTACGTGAATGAACAGAACGACGGTGCATAGGAGGAAACCAAACTCATCTCTGCGTGAGACGTCCACAAACCAAATCCTGCATCTGGATTAACAGCACCAACCTCTGCGTGAGGAAGATGAACAGACCGCGATGGAGTGGAGTGAATGGAAAGTCATGGGTGGAGTGGGCGTGTGGGAAAAGGACTGACAGTCCTACCACCCCACTCCCAAAACAATAACTGCCCCAACTACCTCCATCAAGACATCAAAACGGTTGGGTGAGACAAGGAAATGTGGCAAACACACAAGGTGGTAACACATGGGTTTTTCCCCCATAACCAAGGTTTGACATCCCCCACCCCTTATCCTTCGGAACCATGCCCTTTTCATTCAACGTTGCACTGTCGTAGTTGGTTGTGGTTTTAGTTTTAATTGATGTGCGTATTTACATGATGTCGAAATATAATGTGCCAAATGGCACGATAAACCATCGGCAACTATCCCCATTGTCGAAACACACACACAACCAAATCGATGGTGGGGATTTTGCCTTGAGCTCCTCACCATGATTAGTTATAATATATACATCATGGAAACGGGGTCAAAACCAGGGACATTACACCAGATGCTCAGGTGGATGGAAATTTCTCCAACCAATCCAACTACCTTTCTGGTTCAAAGAGGAGAGGTCGAAGAGAGAAATGATGGTGTTGTTAAGTGCCCATTCCGAAAGCTCTCTCATCCCTGGGATCTAGGAGATTGAAGGATGCCCCAATATACTATTCTCCTAAATCTTAATATTTTTTCCATTTCATAGAATCCAATAGTAATTGGACTTAATCAAATTGAGAGAAGCTTTGCACAAAAGCTAAAGAGAGGTGCCCTTGCTGGCCCAAGAGCAGGTCAAAATTTTGGATCTCGACCTCTTGATGTATTTTTTCCTTATTACCTATTTTCACCATTCTTTCTTGCCAATAGCCAATAGCCATATCAGTTTTGCTCCAAGCGCTTTATTCATTTGCTCTGGATCTCTTACGCCCAAGCCTCCTCTATTTTTTGGGCATTTAACAATGGCCCATTTTACCAAATGAATTTTTTTATTCTGAAACCTTCCTTCCTGCCAAAGAAATTTTTTAATTTCCATACAGATACTTATATTTATTATGGAATTAGGGGCCAAGATCACCAAACTAGAGTAAATGGGGTATGAATAGAGGATTGAGTGAATGAGCGTTACTTTCCCTGCCAAGTTTAACCACTTGGAACCTAACGAATGAATTGTGTTTTTGATTTTTTGGATGACTGGTGCCCACATGAAGGAAGCAAAGTTTTTTTTAGCTATGGGGATGCCTAGATAGATAAAATGAGACCAATCATAATTGACACAAATGTGAAGGATTTGAGATATGTCTTGAAGAGTAGTCACATTGCTATTCCAACCATAAAGCTGACATTTATCCAAATTTGCAGAATTTCCTGAGGAGCAAAGAAAGAGTTCAAGGGATCTGAGAAAATTTCTGGCTATTTGAGGGAAGGCACTACCAAAATGAATTGTGTCATTGGAAAAAAGAGCATGATTAATAGGTTGGACTCCATTTTTAAAGGTGAGGCATGGGAGAAAACCCTCTTCTTGTAGTCTATTAAGCCTTCTACTCAAGGAATCAACAACAAGGATATAGAGGAAAGGAGAGAGAAGGAAACCCTATCTGATCCCTCGACTGGCCTTGAAGAATTCTATGGGTCTTCCATTGATTAGAGGGGATATCCAAGGAGAGTTGATGCAAGCTTGGACTTGATTTATGAAGATGGAGGGGAAACCAATCTTTTTGAGCAACAATAGAATAAAATCATGTCTTAAATGGTCAAAGGCATTTGCAAGGTCAATCTTAATAGCCATACATGCTTCGAGCCTCTTGGTACTGGAGTGAATCACTTCCTACACCAGAAGGATGTTATCACTAATATGGCGGCCTGAGATGAGGCCCCCTTGGTTGGGGGAGATCGAGGAAGGGATAATAGCCTTGAGTCTTAAGGATAAAACTTTGGAAAATATTTTGTAGGAAGCGTTACAAAGGGAGATGGGTCTGTATCTTTTGATTGAGGAAGGGTTAACCTCTTTTGGGATTAGGGCTAAGAAAGTGGAATTGGTGGAGCCTCCCATTTTCAATGGTTGTTTGCATGGTAAAATTCTCATTATCCCACCAAGTTAGAAGGCCTCCGGATGCTCCACTTGTACTGATAGAAAAACCTTCTCCTTTAGGCCACAAGTTTTTGATAGTTAAAAGATTGTCTTCTGCAGTCTTTTTTGTCTCCTAGATGAGGAGGACAGAGATGGATTCCATTGATTTGAATCTTTTAATCACTTCTGCGACAGTTCCAGGAGACCAACTTCATTATTTCTTAAGTTGGCGGAGTGCCTTTTCCCTTTCTTTTTTTTCTTCATCGGTGCTAAGAAGATATTTGGTTGCTTGTGATTTTTTTACCAGGAAGTCAATATTGGATTGCTTCCCTGCTACTTTTTCTCTTGCAGCTTCCTATTCCCTTAGGGTCTTGTTTGATCTTCTAGCTTTTTTGGATTGAGGTTCCTGCTCTTCAGTGGATTTTTTTGAAGTTTCTTCAGAGCTTTCTTTAGCCCTAGAACAGGTGACTGATCCTTCAAAGTTGGAAGTTCCATCCATTCTGACAACTAGACGAGAGGGATCCTCCGCCATAGAATCCTTTTGCTTTGGGGATGGAGCTTCTATTGGAATCTCTTGCTCATGAGGGAGGACCTCTTCCTCATTCTCCTCTAGGGTGCTTATCTCTAGTTCTTCATTTTCGAGGGCTTCAAACTTGTTTCCAGGTGTATTATTTGCTGAGACATGGGGCTGTTGTGCTGAGGTTTTTTTTGCACTCTTTTTCCTGCTTGCCACGTTCCATCCTTCTTCTTATGGACCTTCAGAGTTAGGTTTGTCTGATTTTTTTAAACAGGATTTGGTGAAATGCCCATACTCGTGGAAATATTTGCTTTTGAAGGGAATTTGCTCATAATCAACTATCTGGAAGTGATTCCATCATTAAATGGATAGATTGATAGCTTCAGGTAATCCTTTCTCCAGATCGACCTCAACACAGATTCTCACACATGAGAACATTGGGGCTTTCGGTTCTAATTTCTCCACATATTTTTCCAAGGTGTTTCCTATTGCCCTAAAATATTTGTCATTCCAACAATGAAAGGGGAGGTGGGGAAGATTGACCCATACCGGAATTGCCTTAGGGATATCTTTTTTAGGGTCGAAGGATAGATCCCATTTGTTAAGATACATTCCTCTTGGACCATGAATGCAAAGTAACCCTTCCCACAGAAGATTTGTTGAACTTCTCCTTGAATGAGAGTTCTCCAATTCTTATTGAGCCATATTTCTACCGATATAGGGGGTGGCTAGAGGCCAGTGAACAAACCAATGAGTCCTTTCTCTGAGAGAGTGACGACTTTCCTCTTTGAATCTGTTGAACAGAGTTTGACCTCATGGATTTATGAGCGCTTGATGAAACGAGATGAAGTAGGAGCACTTGATGAGGAGGGGTGAATAGGGGCGACAATATTCAGGAAATAGGCATCGAAGCTCAAAATCTTAGGATCCATAGGATCCATGGAAGGCATGCCAAGAGGGGGGGGCCTACGCAGAGAGCCCACCCACAAAAACCCTAGAAGCCGCAAAACCCTAGCTCACGCGAACTTTTTTAAAACAAATATTATAATAATAATATATAATATTTGATTTTTTTAAATATATTATTATAAATATATTATATTAAAATATATTGAAATAATATATTATATTATATTATAATATATTGTTTTGTCTTGTTTTTTGGTTGCAGGTCATGGAGGTGGAGGGAGCGACAATGTGTGAGGGGACGACGTTGTGAGGAGGCGATGAGGGTAGGGACGCGGAGAGGAGAAGCTAAGGTTGGATGCTATAGAGATGGAGGAGGGCATTAGGGAAATGGGAGCATGAGGAGTTGTGCAAGAAGTGATGGTTGAGAGGGTCAGTCTACGTGAAGGGTGATTGGGGTGGTGTGGAATGAGGCGGTGGTAGTAGAGATGATGGTCACTGGAGGATGGTGGTAGTGGGGATGGGGGATAGAGCAGATAGAGGGGCGAATTAGAGGCTGCATGGAGGGGATGAAAGGGTGTTGTAGGTGAAGAGAAATGAAGGGGACGAAGGTGTCGATGGAGGATGAGGCATGAACAAGGGGATAAGGGTTGTGTGAGAGGCACGAGGAAGTGAGGCTGGGTGTGGTGAACAGTGGAGGTGGGGAGAGGAGTAAAAGGGGGAATATGGAGATGGGGAGGAGCTGAAGTGTAGGGTAAATGCAAGGAAATGGGAGTGTAATGGGAAAGTGAATGGATGGAAGGAGTAAGACGCATAAAAAATCAATTATTGATGAGATGATTTCAAGCTTAAAGTAGGAATTGATGAGCTGAGTCCGAGCTCAAGGTAGGAATTGATGAGCCGAGTTTGAGCTCAAAGTGCAGTAGCGAATCTACTCTGATACCACTTGAAGCAACCATATCTAGTTTGTCGATTAATACTTGAATCTGACTGTCATATTGAATGATAAATAAGAATATTATATTAGATGATGAATATTACAATGATGTCTTGGCCTTAAATATGGCTTGGACACTTGATGATGAGGAGACGACTCCTTTCATAATAACTTAATTAACCTAACTATTAATTATTTAATTATTATCTTATTTTATGTTCGTTACAATTACCCTAGCCTTCATATTTCCCGAGTAGTCTTGGAATTGGAAATATTTCTTCATCCTAAGAAGCCAAGATTCAACTGCTTGTCCAGTCTTTTCTCACCATTAAAGGTAGGAGGCCTTGCCTTTTTGAACTCTTCACGTGAGTTTTTTCTGTAGCGCCTCTTTCTCTTTTCTCTGTGATATGAAGAGCTCAAACCCCTAGTGGATCCTTCATAGTCAGATGACCCACTAGAAGATCTCTTTCTTCTTCTGGCACTACTTTTACTTCCTTCTGGATGTACTGCACGATGCCCAGGGCTCATCCACCTTTCTATGTCTGTCGAAATATGCAACATGGCTGCATTCAACTCATTCTTTTATTCCTGATATTTAACCAACCTTTCATTATCTTCCCTGTAACTTCACATATCCACCCTTAGGCTTCTCATGGTGGCTACAAAATCCGGCAGACTATCTTGAAATATTCTTCCATTAGACTCTGTACCAACATTTCCAACTTGGACATTTTCTCCCATAGCATCTTCCTCATTCGCATAAGGATTGTGTGCATCATACATGTCGTAGTTTCTCATGGCTGAGCCAAAATACCACTTTTTCAATATGCACTATGACTCTACAAAATGTGTTAACAACATCATTTGTTAGTTGCATAGAAATTTCAAAATTAAAAACCTTTTACTTACTGTCACCTGGCCCATCCAAGACCAATGTTGTAACCAATAGCTCTGATACCAATCTGTAACATCCCCATACCCCATAATCTGCATAAGTTAAAATTTCTACTTTAAGAACCCTTGTTATCCTTCGAAACACAGGGCATGGATGTTAACACATACTTTAACCTTCATTGTCAGGATCAAAAATCACTGTAAAAGTTGTTTCACCCTTGACAGATCCCTTCTACGACCGAAAATACCTTTTCCACACTGAACATGTCCTTTCTGTACTTCACCCTCCGCATTCCCCTTTTCACCTTTCCACTATAGAAACTGAGAATCGAGAGCATAAAACATGACAGTAACATTAACCTCCCACCCTCCACCCTTCCTCCTTTCTCCTAGAACTTGAAAATCAGAGAACCAACATTTGACGAAGTTCTTTAACCACCTTTCTTCCTTCCACCCAGAACTCAGAAATTGGAGAATTAACATTCGATGAGATCCTTCGATATCCTTTCTGCCTTCTTCTCAGAACTCAAAAATCAGAGAATTAATGTTCGACAGGATCCTTCGATCACCATTCCGCCTTCCTTCTTCTACCCAGAACTCGAAAATCGAAGAACTTAACTTTCGACCTTCGCCTTTTTCTACACTTCTGACTTTTCCTTTCCAACCTTTGACTTTGAAAATTGAAAAGTTAACTTTTGACTTAGAAAATTCGACCATTCCTCCGCTTCCCGCCTTCCATCCTTCCATAGGCATATCCTAGGGTGTGAAAACCCACATTCTCTCATGTTCCAACTGCTCTCTTTCAATTTCCACCTCCCACCTTTCCCATGCGGATTTCAAGGGGAGGAAACACTAAAATAGAGCCATTCCGACTCTATAACAAGATTCTAGCCTCAATGAAATTAGGAAAATGCATTGAAACATACAAGGAAAATATAGATGCAAATGCATGAAAAGTCCTCAACAATAACTCTACTGAAACATTAACGAGCATTCATCACATCCATAATAATTCTACATAACCAGTATAGCCATTCATAAGAAAATACATTGCATAAACAAGAATAATAGAGAATACTTATCTTGGATAATGGACTTGTCTCACAACTAGCTATGTGGATGCAACGTTCAACCCAACCATAGGCTAGTTGTGTTCATCAATCTCTCAACACAACTACCACCCCCAAGTTGGGCATGATTTCCACAAGGAATTAGGGAACAACAGTCTTACACACAGCCAGATCATAACACACACAGTCAATCCAACCTTCAATTGGGTTTATTAGACTATCCAACCAAGCCAACACCAAGCTGGGTTTATCAGGCTACAGGTTTTCAAGCCAAACACTACTGGGTTTATCGAGCTTACTTATCCAATCCAACATACAGTTTGGTTTATTAGACTGTTCACAATCAAGCCAACTTTCACAATAAGGACCATCCAAACCAATTATCTGATGGGTTTATCAGAATATCATAGTAAAGGCATCACAATGCTAGGTTTATCAGGCTCACTCAGCAAATCGAGCATACAGTTGGGTTTATTAGACTGTCCATCCATGTATTACTCACAAGTCCAAAATGCACAACAAGACACAACCAACCCAACTACCAGTTGGGTTTATCAAACTATTCACAGTCAAGCCAGTCTATTTTTTGGGTTTATCAGGCTGCTAAGGCAGTGGACAGAAAGAACTGCTAATCTAGTGAGCTCATCCACAGAGCTAAGGACACCTTCACAAGATCTATCTGGCCTAGCATCCATGTTTCCTACACACCCAACACAAGGAATTGTCCCTTCTTTGCTTCACAATCCCTTGGGCTACACCTTCCCTTCCAGTGCTCTTCAGGATGTGTAGAGAAGATTCACCAGCCACTCTTATCCTAATTTGAAGTTCCAAACTAGGTTAATCAATCACATTCTACGTCTATTCCAATCCTAAGTCTTGCATATAATTCAGATCCAAACCAGGGTGCACAACACATCAAACCACAAAGAAAACACAACAACATAGGCTTCACTCTGTAACACAATGTAGATGGAATGAACAACTCCAAATAGTGAACCACATTGCACAACCATGAAAAGAGAACTTCCATGCGACTCAGGAGAGTGAACAATGCGTGAGTGATTGAATGGTATCATCCCCCAATGAGGAACAACAACGAAACCATTTCATGACTGAGGGAAAGGAAGGATTGGTATGCATCATGTTCTTCCTTGTGTCAAAAGCAAGAATGCAGATTCCTATACTGCATACTTGTATCTTTGCTCAGACACACAATCAGACTGTCATGCCTTGCTCTTCCCAAGGCATTAACTGCCTCAATCAACTTTTGGAAGAAATGAATGATTGGGGACAGAGGAGAAAAGGTAGCTGAGGTTCATGGATTTCTCCATTGACATCTGATCACACCCTATTGGCTCTGGGGTTTGACTAACTCCCCTCCCTATTCCTTGTGAAATCATGCCCTCGTGTCTTTCACCTTGTAGTCCCATAGCTAGTTGTGGTATTTTATCAATTGCATATTTGCATGATACATCAAAATGCTTTGTGCTTGACCAGAATAATGAACCAATATAGTCATCAACCTTGATCACATATATATAAAAACACTAATCAATGGTAGGGCCTTGGCCTTGAGCTCCTTGACATGATTCTCATAATATATACATCATGTACAATTAAATACCATGGGATCAATACCAGGGAATTACATTCCCCTCCCCCTTCATTAGCACTATCCTCAGTGCTTTACAAAATTGAACAAAATTCTATATTGGCATGACTCTCAATGCTCTGGAAAATTGAACAAAAATGGATTTTTCAATCACATGGCATCCTCCAGGTCCCATGTAGCCTCATCAAGATTGTAGTGTTCCCATTACACCTTTACCTTTTCGACGGCTTGATTCCAAAGCATTGTGACCTTCCTGTCGAGGATGCACAATGGCTCAGTTTGGAACTCTCCCTCGGGCTCCACTTCAATCATATCCCAATTTATCACATGGTTAGGATCATGTACATATCTCTTAAGCAAAGAAACATGAAAAACATTATGAGCTCTAGTGCTAAGAGGAAATGCAAGTCTATATGCAACTGGCCCTATTCTTTCAAGCACTTCAAAAGGCCCACAATATCTAGGTGACAGCTTGGCACAACTTCCAAGATTCAAGGAACTCTTCCTTACCCTCACTATGAGGTAAACATGATCCCCAACAATGTACTCTCTATTCACTCTATCTTTGTCTGCATAGCTTTTTTGTATCCTGGGCTGCCTTCAGATTCTGCCTGATGTTTGCAACCTCTTGCTCCATTTCCTTGAGCAAATCTGGACCAAGAACAATCCTTTTCACTGGATTATCCCAAGTAATAGGTGTCCTACACCTTCTTCCATACAAAGCTTCATATGGGCTCATCCCCAAGGATACTTGTTGTCCATTATTATAAGCAAAATCTACCAAGTGTAAATAATCCTCCCACTTGGTTGGTTTTTCCATCACATACATGCGAAGCATGTCTTCTAGCACTTGATTCACTCTCTCGGTCTGAGCATCAGTCTGAGGATGGTAGGAAATGTTGAAGTTCAACTTTGTACCCAAATATGCAAACAAACCCTTCCAAAAATTGGAAGTAAACTTGGGCTCCTTGTCAGAACTATTTCCTTAGGCAATCCATGCAATCTAAAAAATCTCCTTCATGAAGATTTTTGCAAGGGAATCATTCTTATATGTGGACTTAACTGGTATAAAATGTTTTACCTTTTTCAACTTGTCCACCACAACCATGATGGAATCATGTTGCCTCCAAGTCATTGGAAATCCTGTAGTGAAATCCACGGAAACAACTTCCCATTTCCATTCTGGAACTGCCAAAGGCTACAAAAAACCTATTGAGTGTTGATGCTCAACCTTTACCTACTGTCATTTCATGTACTTTGAAATATATTCAACAATTTCCTTCTTCATTCTTGGCCAAAAATACTGCTTTGTGGTTGTAGCAATTGTTTTTTGATATCCTGGGTGACCAAAATATGGAGCTTTATGGATTTCATCCATAACAATTCGCCTCAAATATGCTACATTTGGAATATAGATTCTATTTTTATAATTACAAAGTCCATCTTCTTCCAATTTATATCCCTCATACCTCTTCTCAAGACTCCATTGCTGCAATTTGTCCTTTATATGCACATACATTTCATGTTCAATGGTATGATCTACAATCTGTTGTCTCAAATATGATTGGAAAATACTAAGAGATGCCACATGCATTTCATGCACCTTCCTATTAAGTGCATCAACCAAGTTTATTCTCTTTTCCTTTTATGTGTTTTATTTCAAAATCGGACTCATATAAAAGATATAGCCATATAGCTTGCCCAACATTTAGAGTTGGTTGATTAAACAAATATTTCAGACCATAATGGTGTGTCCTTAACTCAAATTTTCTTCCCATTAAGTAATGCCTCCACATATTGAGAGAATGTACTATGGCTGCAAGTTCTAAATCATGAGTGGCATAGTTCTTCTCATGAGTCGTAAACTTCCTTGACTCATAACATACCAGGTGGTTGTCTTGCATAAGAAATCCTCCGAATCCTTGACCACATGCATCAATACACACCACAAAATCTTTCTCTGGGTCTACAATCTTCAATACTGGTGCACTTGTGAGAAGATTCTTCATCTCCTAGAAGATTTCTTCACACCTTGGTTTCCATTCAAACTTTATCCCCTTCTTTTGCAAAGAAGTGATTGAATGTGCAACCTTGGAGAATCCCTCAATGAATCTTCTATATTATCTTGCAAGTCCCATGAAAGATCTTACATCTGTTACATTTCTTAGAGTAGGCCAATTCATAATGGCTTCAATCTTCTCAGTTTCTACAGATATTCCCTATTTCGACATGATGTGACCCAAATAATGAATTCTATATTTATAGAAGTCACATTTTCTCAACTCTGCATATGGCTTATGCTCCCTTAGCAATTGCAATGTTAATCTCAGATGTTCTCCATGTTCTTGCTCCCCAGGGGGACACACTAGGCTTGACATACTTATTCTCCAACAACTCTTGTAGCTGCATCTTTAGCTATAGCACTTCTAGTGTGCTCATCATGTAGGGTGTCTTAGACATTGATGCTTCTCCTGGCACAAGTTCAATTGTGAAATAAATGTCCCTCTTTGCAGGAAGTCCTGGAATTTCCTAAGGAAAAACATCCTTAAATTCTCGCAGCATAGGAAATTCCTCCAACCTATGAGTTTAATTCTCTATTTCCTTCAACACATGGGTTGCATACAACTAGAAACCTCTCCTATAGAACTTCTTCAGCTGCATTGCTTAAATATGCCTACCAGAGATCACCTTTGGAAGGCCTCTTACAACTCTTAAGTTTCCTTCTTCATCCAAGCACTCAAAAGTCTTATTATAACAGTCAAGCTTAACTCTGTGCATTTCTAACTGGTCCATTCCAATGAGAACATATTAGGAACCAAGTGGTAATACATTTAGATCTTCATAAGTGACCAATCCATCCATGACCACTGGAAATTTCTCTACCACTTCAGTAACCTTTCTCTTAGTTTCAGTGGCTAGCTGAACTAACCATGATTTTCTATGCTTTAACTTCTTAAAAGAACTAATATCAACTACTCTAGTAGTAATATAACTGTGAGTGGATCTAGGGTCAATGAAAACATAAACAGATTGCTCAGCAATCTTACCTGCAACTTCAACCACATTTGACTGATGATCTTCCTGAAGTTCCTCTAGTGTTGCATAAATCCTAGGGACATTCCTTGCCACTTGACCCACTGTTTCATCTTCTTGAATGTTGTAAATTAGTCTTACATGTCCCTCCTTAAATGGACAATTCCTGTGCATGTGGGGTCCTCCACATATCCAGCATTGGAGTGGTTCTCTATTCTGTTGTGGATCTCTTGTATTTTCTCCCACCACTCTGGTTGGCTTAGTCACAGCTTGTGATGGTTTCTTTTGTTGATTTCGAAAGTGAGAAGGTTTGAAACCTTTATTCCTTGGATCACAATTCTCATTATTTTTGTCCTTCCATGCCTTATGGATATCAATTTTTTCCTTTGCTTTGCTCTTAGCAATACTTATATTTCCTTATTGCTTCTTCTAGAGTTCTAGGTTCATAAAACTCAATTCTATCTTTGTATGCTTGAGGTATCCCACTCAGAAAACGTTGGATTTTCACTTTATCATCCTTGATGTATCTGACATACCTTAACATCTCCAAGAACTTGTTTGCATACTCTTCCATGGTCTGTTGTCCCAATTTCAGGTCATGGAATTCTTTGATCTTGTCATCATAGTACTTGTCAAAGAGGTACTTCTGCTTGAACTAATTCTTGAATTGTTTCCACATGACCTTTCTTTCATTGATATTATTTACCTGCCTAAGGTGCTCCCACCATATGGATTCTCTTCCATTTAGGTTGAATATGGATACCCTATTATTCATATTTCCTGATTAGTCTTGGACTTGGAAATATTTCTTCATCCCAAGAAGCCAATCTTCGGCTTCTTTCTAGTCTTTATCTCACCATTAAAGGTAGGAGGCCTTTCATTTTTGAACTTGTCATGTGAGTTGTTTCTATAGTGCCGAATCAAGAGTGCCTATTTTTTGGGTATTCTAAATATTCCAAAGGGTATAATATTATCAACACAAACAATAAAAAATCCTTCATCGAAAGGAGTGTTCAATTTGAACAAGAGCCTATGCTAGCAACAGAAATTGGAGAGTCTTCTTCATCACCACCACCACTGAATGTAAGTGAAGAGACTAATGAGTTTTATGATTATGATATGTATGATAATGGTGATTTAATTGCAGATCCTAATAGTCCTACAATACCAAAATGGGAATCAAGAACCATTCAAGCAACTAGGGAAATATCTGGGAATCCTAGTGATCCTAGGAGGACTAGATCTCAATCTGAGAGATCCCTTTCTGTGAAAGATCCATTCCTTGATGAGAAGTGATATATAATGGTTGAATCAGACCCTCATACATATTACTATGCACTAGAACATCCAATATATAAAACAACCATGAAGGAGGAATACAACTCGCTCCAAAATAATGACACATGGGAACTAGTCAATCTCCTGCCAAGGATAAATCTAGTCAAGTGTAAGTGGGTTAATAAGAATAAATTTACTGATGATGGTTCACCTTTGAAATATAAGGAAATATTGGTAGTGAAGGGATACTCACAAGTTCAATGTATTGATTACAATGAAACCTTTGCACCAGTGGCAAATATGGACTCCATAAGGCTACTTTTGGCCATTGCAGCTTCAAGGAAATGGGAGGTGCATCACATGGATGTGAAGAGTGCCTTTATACATGGAGATATGAAAGAGGATATTTATATGCAGAATTCTTTTTTTTTTTGTATAATCCATATCTTGTGTGCAAGTTAAATAAATCATTGTATGGACAAATGTTTAAATCTATTAGAGTTTTATTACTCTGTTCAAAAAATTTCCAAAAATGAAAAGATCACCTTCACACTCCTTAATTCCCTCCTGCACGCAAAATATTGGCATGATGCTTACTATAAGAGGCATTCCAGTGATGAGTCTACAACATATGGAATATAAATCACTTGGACATACTTTTTAAATTCCCTAAAGGAGGATTTCTACCCCATCAGAAACTGTGATGAATTGTATACGATATGGACAACTTTGCATTAGGAGAGAGACCAGAAAGTGCTAGATTTTACCAATATATTCCATACTTTGCACTCAAATATAGGTATTAGAGGCTTTCAATAGAAATTGATCCTAAAGTACTGCATTTGAATACATATCTAGATTCAAATAGAGATGGATTTCCTAGAAATATCCTCGCCGGCAGCCACATAGCGATATGCTTTCAAAATCAAGAAAAAAATCAAGTAGAAGAATAAGTTGGAGTTTGGGTTTGCAGATCAACCACAACAAAATCTTGGTAAAGGTGGCCCTAACTCATAGAAAAAATGACATAGTATGTATATCCAAACTCATTAAAACTAGTCCAAACCATAGGTGAGGGTAACGAGAAGTCGAATAAGGACACTGGAAAATTTTGTGTGCTCCACAACATTTTCCCCTAGAAAAACCATGTTGAATGTCTCTTGAATAAATCACTATTGGTCAAGATGAAATGATCAGATGCAGACTCTACATCAGACTGATGTGGAGAAATAAAAAATAAAGTGTATCATCATTTCAAACTCCAATGCCACCATCACAACCAGAAATATCCAACTAGACAAGTTAGAGGATCCATAGGAACGGGAGTGGCCTTTCATTCATAGATGTGGGTGAGGGGGACTTCATTACATTTTATTATTGATAGTGGTAGCTATAATATCATGCTCTTGGTCAAGTTCATCAAAATATTGAATTTATTGACAACACATCACCCTTAACCAAACACCATTGGTTGGTTGAGACAAGGAAGAGACATCTACGTCAATCATCAATGCCACCCATCCTATGGCATCAAGCCCTTACATAATGGGATAGTTTGTGATGTCATCCCACATGAATATTGTGTTGTTATTTTAGGACAACCTTATATGTGAAAATGCCATGTTTTTTAAGATTCCATGCCCTGTAGTGCCATTGTCACTTTGGGAGGCCAACTCTAAAGGTTACCCAAGTGTTATGGATGTTTCCCTCCTATGGATAGGTGATAAATCCCTTGTATCACTTTCCCTTCATCCAAGATATACATGGATGGTAGAACACTATGTTTTTCTCTCTAGATCCAAAACAATCACATACAAAACACAATAAAAATAAGTAAGAAGGAATAACTCATATTAGCATACATGCTTTACCTTGATGATGGATTCTGGTTGAATTTTCTCTAGGTCCCAATTCCTTATCAACCTACACACACATAAACAATTGAAAACCTTCCTCAAACCTTTCTATAAACATGTATAATATATGCATGTAATTGAAATAAAATACTAGATCTATACTAGAACTAAGATAGATCTAATCGAATCGAATCAAGGCGAGATAATATCCACCACCAACATCACATGCATCCAATAGATCCAAATCATACATTCATGAAAATAATATGATGTGGGGGGGAGAAAAATCACACACACATGCATAGACACACGTGCCTGCGTGCGCGTGCACACACACACACACACACACATACACAAGAATAAGTATATCACATAATACCTTGAATCATGATGCAATTCTCTTCCAAGCGCCTTGTGTCCAAACCTTCCTTGACTCATGCACAAAAGGATTATCAAAATGGTGGTTTTAGGATGCACGTTGGAATCCAATAACATAAAAATATTTTCCAATAATACCCCTTTCTCTAATGGAATGGCCTCAATATAAATATGGATTGTGAAGATGGGAAGGTGAATGTAGACTCATAGGGACAAGTAGACTCAAGTTTTGTTGTGATTTTCCAAGTCCATGATGTGTTGGAATCTAATAATGATAGAAATCCTATAGAACTCCACTCAAAATCCATGTGAAGGAATACCATTACTCCCTAACTATAGTGCAAGATGTGATGGCATCACCCCTTCTAGGAATAAAAAGAGCAATGGTCAAGGGCCATCACTCCCAATATAGGAGATGAGTGATGGTGGAAAAAAATGAGGTAGAAAATGGTCAAAGTCAGTGTTTTAGTTGGACAACTATGTGAATTATCCAAGGGACCCATAAGTTGTAAAATATGGGTATAATATATGCCCCATAAAGTTTGAGGTCATAAGACAAATTGATGGTTGAAACACTTTACAATAAAAATGCAAGGCAAGGAATTGGTAGTCAAGGATCCAGTGAGTACATGCAATCAATCATTAACTAAGTATGTAAATATCATCCCTGAGGTAGTAATACCCATGTTCAAAAAAAATACTACAAATAATGTCCCCCGTTCCATGTAATAAGATTATAAACTATGGCCACAAACAAGTACATGGTGTATCCACGCCATAAAATATCATAACCGTAAGAAAATACAATGTGGATCTATATCATAGTGTATATCAGGAAGACATAATTAATTGTCTCTATAGTACTTAGAAACATACTCCATCACAACGTGGGGGTTGTAGCATAAATTAGTAATGCCACTCCAAACCTACAGTATTTGTTTAAACCCTAATGGTATGATTCTACAACATGTGAATATATGTGTTGATGTCAAGCATGTGAGAAACTTTTTTACTACTAGTTGATGATTAAATTATTAAAGAACACAAGGGAACCCACCAATGATGATAATGGGCCCTAATGTACCTCGTATAATATAGTGAGTGTGAATAGAGGAGTTTATGTTGAACACTCATAGATCATTTGATCAAGATATAATATGGTAAACCCATTGTAAAATGTGAGGATACCTACTACTAAGGACTATAAGCTCCAAGGTACTAATCGATGCATAAATCCACTTCCTAGATGAGTAGTTTACGTCAAGAGGAAGGAATCCATCAGAGGAGGCCATTAATGTATCCCCCGTCAATCGACACGACATGTGTACTAAGAGTAAAGGTGAAGAGATATAAGTACGGAGCACAACTTACATAGGGATGTCCAACACACAAGGTCAATGGGACTAAACAATGGTTGAATGAGGTTGAGACTTACCTTGAACATATTGAACAACACAAGAATGACTCAAAAGTGTAGACTAAATAACACCATATAGATAATAATATGCATCGAATTATCCTCCATCTTGATTAGAAGAGTAACCAATAAGAGAATTATAGTGAATTGTGATGATGGTTAGGTCCTTAAGCAAGATATAAACCCGACTATAAGATGGTATTGTGTTGCAAATAGGTGACATGTTCAAGGGATACATAATGGAATGCTTCTGCTCTTCTTCTTGAAAATAGACAATGACTCCCCCCCCTATTTATTTATTTATTTTTTAGTACCTTCTTCATTTTTTTATGATCTCAAAAAAGTAAAAGAAGTATGCTCATTAGAATATTCTTCACTAAATTTTAATGAATCCCAAAAGGTACACTCGATACATTCTTCATTTTTTAATGAGCTCGAAGAAGAGAGAGAAGAATGCTTGATAATGTATTTTTCATTATAACAAGTTTGGAGTAGTAAACTTGATTCCTTCTTCATTTTTTAATGAGATCGAATAAAAGAGAGAAGAATGCTCGATAGCTGAGGGAAATTTTGTGAAGTGGTTATACGAGGAATGAGTTCTAGTGCAATAATAGTGGCCAAGGGAAGGTAAGTGACAGCAATGCAACAAGAAATAGGACATATGTGACTAAGAAAGCACATAATAAGCATATTAAATGTTTAGTAACCCTTTCGAAAATGCAATAATTTTAAATAAAAGAGAGAAAATGAGGCTTAATTCTTGAGTCATGGTAGGACTAAATAGAGTTCTCAACCCTATAAAAAATGTAGCATGGGAACTGAAATGCCATCGGGGTTCTAATCTAGGATGCCCATGGAAGGTAGGAACTACTGTCTAAGTTACAACACTAAAAATGAGGAATGGAAAATGTCGCAACTAGACATGATTGACCCTATGGCACAATAATGGGAAACTAATAGTTTAATAAAATGGATTGTACAGAGAAGAATAATCTATACCTACATGACATGGTTTGAAATTACATATCATAAGTGGATGTCACCAATAAATCCTATCTCTGATCCAACAAATCCTGAAAAAAATGGACAAAACTATCTCCAAAACAAATGTCAATAGCCCAAAAATAGAAAATTAGGAACAAATATGCCTATCTAATGTTTTTTTAATGTTTTACATAATTTTGGGGACAGAACAAAGACACACCACATCTAAGAAAAATGAAAATGCACACCACACCAAAATATGATACAATATATACAAATCACCATGCGGCTTTGTGACCTACGTGTAACATTCTTTGTAAGAAAACACATTCCCTGCTTTCTTAGGCTTCCCACAAAGAACATCATTCCCAACATGATCGAGTGGTCGGTTGTTTATCCCCAACATGAATTGCATAGGTTGGTGTTTTCATATCAACATTACTAGCAAAGGAAGATAATGTTCTCTCTCATTTCAGTTTTCATCATTGGATCCTCCTCATTGTCTTTAAGATGTTCCCCAAGGTCTCTTTTGAAAGCATGTGATGTGTTAGAATGGGAGATGAGGGAAAAAATACATCTTCGTAATATTTTCCCTACCATTTTTGGATAAGGAAGAAAATACACATGTTGGTGCATTTCCTCCCAAGGCTTCTCATCAAGAGCCATGACTTCCATAAGTGGATCATCCAAAGGTAATATGGTGTTAATAATATCATGTGAAATAGGTGGATAATCATCCAAAGAGGGAAATGAAGAATTATAAGAATATTCAACTAGGTGAGGGTCTGAAGCAACTTCAAAATATGATTGAATCACCTGATAAGCAATCTCAACCATAGTGAGAGATATTTTCTCTCCATAAGATTCGACTTCCAAAGGTAGAGGTCCACCCAAGGATCAAAAGAGCTAAAGGAATTGTCAATGTTGGAAGTGATCATACAAATGAGAGCAACAATTATAGAGGTATTAGGTGCAGGAAAAGGGAACGAACCCATTAAAGATGAATCCTTAAAAAATTATGGTACCAAAACTCTCATAATTTCTTACAGAATCTCCCACAAATGACACATTACTGCTATTGTTTGGAGTACAAATCAGACGTGCAGTAATCAATCTAGTCTATAGTATATATATGTCACTGGTGAGGGAAAAAAACAACATGGAATATTGATGAATCTACAACTTTTATTGCATAAAACCAACTACACCCAAGTAGGAGGTTATAATCTAAGAATCATTAACCACTTCAAATTCAATTGAAATAGTTTATCCTCCTAACTCGATAAGCCAAGTGGTGAGAATTTCCTGATATGTTAAAGTACAACCATCGAAATATTTCATAGTGTTGGAATATGCTAATGTTGGAGACCTAATGGCTCACTAGCAATAAATTGACATAAAACATGTAGAGGATCCTTAGTCAATGATTGTGAAAGATATAATTTCCCACGTATGGCTACTTATATATGAAATGCAATTTGGTGGGAGAGCCTAGGTTTGATATTTTCCATATCAAATGAGACCAAACTCAGATCTGAGGTATCAATCCCAGCAATGGACAACAAAAATGATTTAGATTTCATGGGATGAATTTGCAACACTTCGAGAGTTAACACAATGCAAGCCACCTAGGCCAAATCCTCCATAATACTATAATTATGTGTAGCTCGAGAATTAAGATATGCATCACTCATTGAAGTATAGTCTTAAGTGGTTGCAACACTATTCCATAACCATGCTTCTTTATTTAAAGAATCCTGAGCTACATATGCACCGTGGACCAGTGGACTAGTGTCGACTACTTGGATAGATTTTGGTTGGATTGAGGAATGTTCATGGAATAATTTCAACAAATGCTTGAGGACGTCATATAGATGTGTATATTTAATTGTACTATCATACAATGCTCCTCTAAAGTTCTTTTGATTTTTGGGAAGTGTTCGATTAAGACTCAACGAGAACAATCAACTGAGGCTTGACCAATAATTTGACCACTGGACCAATGTCGACTACTCGAATATATTTTGGTTGGATTGAAGAATGGTAATGGAATAATTTGAACAAATGTTTGAGGACTTCATATAGATGTGTATCTTTAATTCTATTATCATGCAGTGATCCTCTCATGTACTTTTGATTTTTGGGAAGTTTTGAATTAAGAATAAATAGGAACAATCGACTTATAAGACTGAGAATGGATTACTAATGGCTCAACTTGAGATGTTTTTCATTTTTCGTATTGACTGGAATGGTTGTGGTTAACAAAGTTTTGACTAGTCATTCCCACTGACTGAAGTGCTCAACTATTTTCTTTATTGAATGGAATGGTCATGGTTGACTGACCTCCGACCAACGGTGACCTATGACTAGAGTTTCTAACCGAATTCAATTGTTGATCGAGTTTCGACTACTATTGATATGATTACTATTTGATTGTCCCTCGATTATGTTTAAGGGGGAGGTATTTGTAGATTTTGATATGAGAGACTACCTATATTTTTTTTTATTATGGCTAGTTCACAACTCGACTAGATTATGTTATATGTTTTCTAGTTGACTAACTTAATGGGACTATATTTGGACAACAGTGTTGCAAAATGTTTGGATGCCTAGAGTGATCTTAATGTTAGAGGTGATAATTTTTTTAGACTTCTTCTAGGAGTGTTATTGTACCAAGTCGATCAACATTTTAGTTTAGATAAAATTAAGGGGGAATGATGTGTAATTTGTTCTTTCCTCCAAGCTAAGTTTATGAGGGTGGTGTCGGAACGTATGGTCCACTGTACCCTCATATCGGCATATTATAACTAATTTGAAGTATTTTAATACATATTTTGTGTACATTTGGTCCCATGATTTTTGGGTTGGGACTCTATCCAAACCTATTGATAGATTATCTACTTAATTAGTTTATCATAACTTGGATCATGCTCTCTATGCTTAAGTGCAAAGGTGTCTTTAGACACCACCTTTAATTCTAGGAATCTATTTTATTCTTTTGTTGTTTTGATGCTTGCTCCAACATTTGACATAAGATTTCTACCAATACATAAGAATATATATTAAATAATAGATCACTAATAAGATGATTAGAATCAACCTAGTGATGGTATACTCTCTTGTTTCCAAGTAAATATCCCAAGGAAAACCCTTGGGAACTTCACAACTAGGCCTAATTTTGTTTGTTATAACCAAAGTGGAGATAATTTTGAATTTTACCCCAACATTATTGACTCACCATATTTCATGACAGTTTGTGGCTCCTATTTTCTATCATGCATAAGCATTACCAACACATTTTAAATAATTAGGCTTTATACTTCTAAACAGTGGGGGTTACAATTTTTTGCAACTATGTCTAAGGTTAAATTTCTGAAATAAAAAGGGGAAATTACATGTTTGAACACACGGTGATATTGAGAGGGGGGTGAATTAGTATCACACCTTTTTAACAATTTTCACTTCATCAATTATGCACCATTATCAATCACAAATATTCATCCACATAAAAACACAGTAAACTAAATATTTATATGGAAACTCAATCTATTGAATTGATAAAACCATAAATTACAAAGAGTTCTAGTAGACACCAATCTCCAGTGATGATGTGATCACTTTCTCACAAATTTAGCAGACACCAATTCCTTATGTATGCACCAACTTTCAATCTGCAAGCACACCAACTTTCCCAAGAGATGAGGACACCAATCCTCTTACTTTCTCTTTCCTTGAACCACCCTTCCACCCGAAGATAGAAAAGTATGTTTGAAATATAAATCAATCAATCATGTAGTTACTATGTCAAAATGATTCTTATCTTTGACCTTATACAAGCAACAATCAAAGTCTGGTCACAAAAAGTAATCAAGATTTTTTTCCAAAAAATGGCTTTATTAATAGTCTAAGACCGCTCCTGTATCAATCCAACAAGGAGTCCCAATATGGTCTTTTTGTTACCTCTTAAAATTGTCCTTATTTATTCTAAAAAATTGTACCAAAAATCTACAAGAGATACCCCGTAATAGTCCTTTGCCAATAGACATCTCCTCTAGATTTAATCTTCTACACTTTCATCTTTTGTTGCACCTCTTTATTTGCTGCTAGGTTCGACCTCCTATTTCAATCCATCTGCATTCACACACTGTACCTAAATGAGGGTGAACCCAACCTTTATGTATATTCGTTTTGATGTATGTTATTTTTCCCCTCATTATAGGGATGACTACTCCACTTGGAAATCAATGGATAGTCAAAGGGGCATTCTCATTTCTAATTGTAGGGTCAACTTTACAATTTTGTATTGTTTGGCCATCATAAATAAATTATTTTTCCCAACAAGATAAAAAAAAATCCACAATCATTTTTTGTGTGTGGGAATTTTGTGTCCACTACTTCTGATGGATAATTAGGTTGACGAGTATTGTAAGAATGTTCCCATGACAATGCGTTCATTTTACCAGTATGGCAGACATTTTTCACAAGACTTGTGGGCATATTCCTTCATATTGGTAGGAATTTTTCATAATACTTGTGGGAATATTCATTGAGCTTGGCAAGCATTTTCCACAATGCTTGGAGGGCATTCAATGGATGTGGACATACATCAAACTATTGTTGCACTCATTTTACCCAACGTCTGTGGAAATTTTGTTATAATCTAAGAACATTTTATTGCATGGTTTGGTAGGAATTTTATCCAAGGCATGCGAGTATATTTTCTTAGGACTACAGGAATTTTATGAGATCCTATGGGAAATTTTCTTGACTTGTCATAGGTATTTTTTTAGCACAGTGGATGCATTTTCCTTGCCTTGCCATGGGAATTTTTTGAGTACGGTGCAGGCATATTCTTCATCCAAATGCATGAATTTACATCAAGTGTGTTTCATGCATATTTTCTTTGAAGTGTTGATATTTATACTTGTCATTGCGGGGATTTTTCCAAGCTTGCTACTGCTATCATGATAATGTCATGAATGGAAGCATGATATTGGATGTAACTCTTTCACTGTAACTTAAGGAGTAATATTGACATGAATTGACATCAATGATAACTCTATTCAACAACATCCCCCTTTTTCATTGATGGAAACACTTCAACTACTCCCTCCATTTGTATCTTCTAAAATTGCTTTTACTTTCTGTTCCCCCCCCTATCTATATTATGTAGTTCCTCCCCCTTTGAAATCAATGAAAAAAGGGTTGTTCCACCTAGACACATGCTTCCTTCAAATAATTGGGAAAAATACCACTGATTTACATCATATTAATAAATATCTTCACACCAAGTTCATAAGTAAGTTCATGGGTATTCCTCTGCCTTGCATTGCACCAAACTATGTGATATTCCTTTTATGCTTACATTTGGGCTCTTCAAATGTTTAAGTAGAGTTTTCCAAATATTTCAAAGTTGAAGCTTGAACATAAAAAAAAATTCACAATTTTCTGACCATTGGTTGATGTCTTCCTCGTTGTTTTCGCTAGATAAGCAAAACTATGTCACGTTCTTCTTATGAGGAACATAGTCATGACATAAGATTTGAGCATGGTCCTTATCAACCTTGATATTGTATCTAGGCCTATTTTAGTTCTTGTCTAGTTCTTAGGATACCTCATTAGAGTTTTAGCACATGGTACTTAAGTTCGTCTTCAACTACACACAGATGAGATAGCCTTTTATCAACATGTGACTCCCCATGTCAACAATTATACGCCTTTCAATGATGGAGTACATATTCATAATATTATCAACTATAAAATATTTCAAAAATCCTTTCATAGTAATATGTTGCTTCAAACATGTTTATGGACCTACAATAACATTTGTAGTCATGAAGTCTCCTTCAATCAGTTTTCATAGACCTTCTTCTTCACTTGTTGCATCAACTACTCTCGTAGAAGCAATGATTCATGCTTAACAAACTTCAATAAAGTGTGCCAAAACAATCACTAACATGTGATCCAATAAATTATCTGCATCATTTATGATAATTCCACCTTAAGTTGTTAGAGAAAATTTGTATTTGCTTCTACCTGTTTGTTCAATGTAACAACTCCCATTTTAAAAAACAATCCATCCTATCTATTTACTTGTCACTACTTGTACAAATAAAACTTTGTAACTTTAGTTTTATACTTTATGACTGATATAATATTCCTTCGTCATTGATATGTGCTCTCAAGCATAGCCTCAACTAATTCTTTGATTGTTGAAATGTTGTAACTTCGAAGGATATTCTAAATGTATTTTACTGATGTACCCCAAGGGAGATGTTATTATTCCTTCGTTTGGATGTTATTATTATAATTGGTCATCATAGAGTCATGAGGTAAATCCTCCATTGTAAGTCAGGTCAATAGTAATCCAATGAATAATATAAAATATTTTTTTGAGTCTTCCTAGGTGAAGTCATCCTAGACATTTTAATGGGGCTGACTTGATTAGGGTAAAAGTCAGTTGACTTAAGTGTATAAATAGAGGAGTTGTGCTTCTCATTAGAAAAAACACTCACTCACTTGAGTAGTGCATATGAGAGAGAGAGAGAGAGAGGTCAACAAGGAGGAGAATACATGTTTTGGGGTTTTATCTTATGCATCTTATACAGAGGAATTTTTGTTGGGTTTTCTTCCCCTTGAGGGATTCCCAGGATAAATATTGTGTCTATCTTGTGATTTTGTTTCTTTCAATGATTCTGCATATGCTACTGTTGTAAATTTTTATTAAACAATAATGATATCTAGCTTAGCATATGAAAGCTTAACATGGTATCAGAGCTAGCCTGAATAGGACAACTTTCACAAGGTGAAACTCTTTTTCCTCTCCCTCTGAAAGAAATTAGGGGTTCTACAAAGTTTATAATTTGGAAGATCTACTTGCATAGAAATTTATGCCTCCCTAGGGCTCATATATTGAGCCGAGGATCAAATTTTTTGGGTGGTTGAATCTCTAGGAAATCCAAACCCTAGTTTGGCCATGAACCAGAAAACTACAGAAAACCAGAAACATAAATTCTGTAGAAATTGGAACCTCACAAGTAACATTTGAAGGGTGAATATTTGGGATCTCCATAAATCAAGTGGACCAACCAACTTTCCTCTATCAGGTGCATCTCCTATTAAGCTTAACTTTTCATTTTGAGAAATTTCAATTTTTAGTGACCTCCTGGATAGGATGGCCCCAAACACTAAGATTGAGGACAAACTGGAAGGAAAGAAAAAATCCTAGCATAGAAGTATAGGATTGGTCTCATTCTTAAAGAGAATGGCATTGAGAAGCACATCAAGGATGAAGTTGCAGAACCAAAAGAATATGAAGCTAAGGAGAAGCATGAATAAGACCTAATCAAGACAATGGGGATCATTGTTGATTCTATCAAAGATCACTTGATCCCTCAAGTTTCATATAAGAAGACACCAAGGAAAATGTATGATGCACTTTTTTAGAATGTATGATGGAAGGAACAACAACATACAGATGAATTTGAGAGCTTAACTGAAGGGCGCTAAGATGAGAAAAGGAGAATCAATTCAAGATTACTTCACAAGGGTCTATTAGTTCAAGGAAAAACTAAGTTCTATTGGAGACACCCTTGAAGAGGATTAACTAGTTACCACAACATAATTTTATCCCAAAATATGACGGATGCCATGTCTGAAATTCCACAGACACCTATCTATTATTTGACAACTTCCCTTTTTTTTGTCGTCGGTGAAAATTCGTCGGATATTCGACCCCTTGTATTACACCATCAAATTTTTGACAAAGAATGAAACTAATATGCTGAAGGGTTTCACCCACTACATCATCGGATTTCTGATGAGAATTTTGTCGAATTTTAGATGAAGGGTCATTGAATTTCAGATGACAAGGTTGTCTAATTTCAGATGAACTGTCGTTGAATTTCAGACGACAATGTTGTCAAATTTCATACGACCAGGTTGTTGAATTTTAGATGAGAAGGTTGTCAAATTTCAGATGAACGGGTTGTCAAGTTTTAGATGCGAATGTTGTTGAATTTTAGACAAACTGTAGATGAAAGCCCAACGACATCTTGTCGAATCTTCCTTGTTGGAGCCATGACAATGTCGTCGAATTGACTTGAAATCCGAAAACAGTTGCTAGTCATTGAACATGGGATAACCGATGGGGTACTGTATATTAATAATAACAAAAATGCAAATTCAAATGATTTTCAAAATTGTATATTAATGAAAAATTCTTAGTTTGTATGGTTTTCAGAATTGCAAATTCAATGATTTCCATATCAAAACTTGCACTTGGGTATGAGATATACTATAGAATATGTGTAGGGTTTTTTTCTCTCTTATCACCTCTCTCCCAATAATTACAATCGATTGAATACAACTAACACAAGCATTTTGGGTGAAGGATATTCCTATATTTCAGATTGTTGGGTGATTTCCAACATAACAAAGATCATTCTATGCTATTTTTCAATAAGCTGCCTAGGTGACACCATGGCTTATCTATGAACACTGAGACTATACACTCACTTATCTCAGCATATCATATCCACATATAATTTAACATGTAGACTGCTCTCATAAATTGTCAACACTTGACTTATCAAGTCTCAAGATAAATGGCCATAAATGATAACACATGCAATGTTTTATTAGTTCTTTTGTGCAAAACTAGCAGTGTTATCTTAATTCTAGTCACCATAAGGAAGCTTCTTGCTACAAGAAAAACAATTGGGGGTGGCATTGGAATTGAGGATTGACTCTTCAGTTCTACCCTATGAAGAAACACCAGACAAGTTACCTAGAAATTTCAGTCAAAACCTAATCACATTTTTCCTGAATTCACACCCAGCCTTACTCCCTACCCACGGACGCCTAATAAACATCCAGTTATGTTTCAACATTGAGCTTCCATGACTCAATTTTTTGTTTTTTTCAAGACCTTATTGTAGCAAAAACAAGGATATTATTTTTCTATAATGTTGTGCCACAAAAAGTACACCCAAACAGGGAATAGTAAATACAAAAGAATCAAAATTTGGCCACAAAGTTTGACACCATGAATTGGTTGCTCTTCTTTCACGGAGCTTGATACCACCAATTGCAAAAGAAAAAGTACAAAATCTAAATATTAGCAAAAATGACATGAAACAATTATGTTGGCAGATTTTGAGCAGTTAAAAATACATGGCACCTCCCCCAAAATTTGCAACAAAATCCCAAAAACTATAGTGTCACAAATTCAAGGAAATACAAAATAATAGAAATGATGTTAGGATATAGTTCTACATAGGAAATGACAGAGGTCAATTTTTCCTCTAAATTTAATAGGTGCCAACTTACAATTTCCATATAGTGAAACACATTTGGGCTCCTGCTAAAGTACAAAGGGCACATAGATTTCCCTAAAGGTACATGTATCGTCGTTGAAGATCTTGATGGTTGATGCAAATGGGTATTAGTTTTTAGACAATTAAAGTCAACCCACAACATCAAATTACTCCTCCTTCAAGTGGGCATGGAATTTAATGGGACGTCCATCTACCTCCACATTGAACTGGACTTTGTATGGAAAATTTGCATAAATGTGTTTACCTTTCCATAAACCCACATAGTCATTGGCTATGCCCTCCATGTCCCCAATATCAAACTCTGGCATTTTGGGTATGTGATAGACCTTCAAGGGTCCTCTCACTTTGACTCTGTCGCCAACTTTAGCCTTGAGTTGTATGTCTTCAATGGACTGGCATGTCTCCTCTAAGGCCACTTTTTAGATAACCATGGCTCTTCCTCTTCTTCTTCCTGTTAGTGATTTGTCCCGCTAGCTAAAAAAAAAAGTGGTGGAGATGGGAAGATGGCAGATTTGTCCCCTACTTTTGGGATTTTCTTGGTGGGAAAACCCAATGAAACAGATGCCGATATGCAAGTTGAAACTAGTGGATTTGGAGCATAAATAAATGCCATTTTTAATTAAGATGAAAATTCATATTTGAAAGTTAAACTCACACCTGGGAATTAACATTCAAGTATGGACACCATTGATGATGCCTAGTCTTGTCCAGATCTGGAAATGAGGAGTATTGTTGTAGCAGCTCTTCAAACAGTTCATATTTGATGAAGCTGATGTGTTTCATGCCTAGCGATAGTGTGGACCTCCTAGATTGTGTCTAGCTATGAGATAGAAGTCCCGCCTCCTTAAAAACAACCTCTACATAGTCCAACACCCCATTTTTTTTTATGAATATTCAGCTCCAGCAAGGAAGAAAGTAGACTTTCAAGGAAACAAGCAACTCTATGGTGGTATAACTTGGCCCCACCCCACACTATAATTGACCTCATCAGCAGTTAATACAATTCCTAGAGAAGAAAATCAACCTCCTAAGGATGAACTCTCCCTTCAATAGATGTCCACAATGCTTTTACAATTCCCATAATTCCAAGGAATGGTACTTAGCCTTCTTAGAGAAGAATGCACCCTTCTACAATGGTTCTAGCAGACAAATCAACTCACGACTTTTTTCTTCTTCAACCAACTGCCAGAAATGTGCCAAAAACTTCAATGTAACTTCAAAATGATTTACCTATGGCTGGAAATTACTTTGTCAATGAATGCAAATGATAAATCTTAGTGATTTTTACTCCCTATAGTTGGTTGGTACCGAAACTATTCTCAGTAAGGGTTTCAATACGAAAACCCCAAAGCTGTGAGCTCTCCAAAATCAATTTTTTTAAATATATTTTGTGAAATATTTTTCTAGTTATCCTATAATTTTTTTGTGACTCTTCAATTTATTGCGACCACTGATCAAATTTGAAGGGCGAGTATTTCAAATGGAAGGGAATTTATTCTTGGAGCCCTTCTAAGATAAAGGGTAATATAAGTAATTATACTTTAATTGACAAATATAAATTAGCAATTGCCCCCAATAAGGTGCAATAATACGCCGAAAGGTTGGTGTTAGAGGGTAAAAAAGGTTGAAAATGGGGACTAAAATTGAGTTGGTGCAGACATGGCATTTTACCTTGAGGAAACCATAAACAAGTTTTGCAAGGAAGGAAAACGAAGGGGCAACTGCTAGAGACAAATGAGACAATTTGTTCACCTCATAATGCAAGGAGGTTGCAACCTTCAATCTCATTGAATTATCTTTTCTAAAACAAAGGAGTGATGACTTCATTGAGTATTTTCAATAAACCACACACCAAAAGAGAAAATTGTCAAACTAAGAGGCACACAAACTATCTCACTCAAAAAAAGAGACAAAACACTCTCTTGGATGTGCAATCTAGCACTTTAACCCAATGAATTAGTCACTTTGGGGGGAATCAAGCTCTCCATTAAGTTCAACATTGACCTTTTACAATTATTTTTTGTTGATTTGATTCATCACTATTTCACCCCATGACTTTTGATTTACCCCGAAAACACGTTTACTTATTTATCTCTTGGTTGTAGGTGGACTCTTTATGTGGGCATTGCCAACATCTAAAAAACCTATTTATATGGATAATGTGGAAGTTAGAGAATTAAGAATGACTTTGGGCAAGATTTTATTTCATGTCTATTGTTGAGGTTGACCCAAAATTGACTAATGAAGCATGTGGATGTAATATTGATAATAGAAAATGGGATCTCTTGTTTGCTACATATATAGAGGAGATGTTGGAAATATAGTGGGAACGTACAATGAAAGGTACAAAGAATCAATTTTCACTTATGGAGGAATAAATAATTAAATTTATTTAACTTCCTTAGCAACACCCAAAAAGTGGATCTATCCACTTTATCTTCTAAATTATAACCCATATATCGCCACTTTAAAAGTTCACATCGAAAGTGCAACCTATTTTCTCAAATAAAATATTCAAACCATATTTTATTAAAAAATAGACATTCAAAAATTATTGACCAAGCTCAAACCCTCTAAGAACATGAATGAAAAGGTGCCAACAAAAAATGAAGAGAAAGATAGGTCCATATCATCTTAGAGATGACAAGCCATTCCAATGCACTTCCAATGAATACTCAATGAAGACTCCACAAAAGTGGAGGAAACTCCTTGAAATTGATGGTTACAAACAAAACCAAGCCTATAAAGAAGGTGTTGCCTCCATGAATTTACTCCATATGCCAAACTCCTCTCATAGCATCAACAAGTTTTGTCTCTAAGACTCATACTTCCAAGCATCAACAACTTTTGTCTCTAAGACTCATACTTCCAAGCATCAACAAGTATTTCCCAGGATGTCAGACTAGCACCAATATCATCTTTTAGAGCATCAAATGTGTTGATCATAGTTTGATAAGTAGGAAACACTTCCTCTTTAATCATGTCTCCCACTAGAAAAACTAGATAATCATCTAGCAATTCAAGTGACTACTCCCGCAATTCTCCAAATTCATCAATGAAGCTCTCAGAAGAATAATTAGGAAATAAGTCTTTCATCAATGAAGCTCTTGAAAGAAGAATCAGGAAAAAAGCCTTGTGGCTTCCAAGACTTCTCAATAGGCTTTAAATGAATCAATATATTTCTATTTTCCCAGTCTTTGAGTGATTTAAAGACCTTGACCTTCTCAGGTGGCATGGAATGAGCTAGCTGTTTAATAGCTTCATGTGATTTGAAATGTATTTTAATATTTTCAACTTTGCTGAAAGATGAAACCAAAGAAATCAGAAATTTTGTAAGAACCAAATGCATATTTAGGGATATAAATGCAAGTGCTCTACACAAGAACAAATGAACTGCTAAAATTTCAAAATAGTGATACTGAGACAAAATATACTTATGGCTACATCATAAATGATAAAACATGTGAATTAACAAGGGATGTGCAATTTGATGTAGTTTTTTCAACTCCACCACTTCTCGTGTTTGTTGAAGATGATGTAGTTGAAGATTAAACTAGTTGTGCCCAAACAGATGAAATCAATTTCTCTTGTTGGTGGCATGTTTCTAGTGGCTCCTATGAGAATAGGCATATTGATGTGCTTCAAAATTTTCATATTTGGAAGCTTTTTGGAAAGTAACCACATCACAACAGGTGCATCTGCACTTGCTAAGAAGAACCAATTATGCTTCTAGTATTATCCGAAGCTGCCAAACGTCCTTTTCGGTCCAACAACTCTCCGTATAACTGATGCCCTATAAAAACATCATCACCAGGGCAAGTCCAAATGTTACCCTTCACAGTATCATCACATATGATCTTCATAGATTCTAGTAACCACCACAAGGTCCCAAAATATACAGTTGATGCAACCAATGTCCCTATAAGTTGCAAAAGCTTGCACACGAATACAGTTGAAAAGAGGTTTCATTTACAGTTTACCAATTAAAACAAAACAAATTGATAGTGATAATAAAATGTTTTAGAACACTGCTACAAATTCAAAATATTTCAAATTACAACATCTTTGAGTTAAATGAATCAAACACACCTTTGAGATAAATAAATCAAAATTGATAATGGATTTAAAAAAATATTCTAGGGTTCTCATAAACCCATTAAACATAAATAAAAAAATATGAATTCATGATGTGATGCAAAAGTTCACTCTCATGTGGCAATCTACGATCCATATATGTTTCTGAAAGAACTTACTAAACAAACAACACTATAATATCACTAAAACGCAAGAGGATTTTTAGTTGAACAACGAACATTGATCGAGGAGGGATTTTCATGTAATGCCCCAACTTAAAGTCCTGGGGAAATGCAAGGGCTTGAACCATACATATTGAATGAGACATTAGCAAGGAGTCATCCTAGATACAAATATCCAATGATGTACTCGGTTATTATATTTAGACTAGGTTGTTGCACACGCACACAAACAAAACACACATTCTTCAAAGCCATATATGCACAATACTAAGAATAAATAATAATTTGAGAAAAAGAAACATTGCTCTTTTTGTGTGTGTGTGTGTGTGTGTGTGTGTGTGTGTATTGCTTTCATTTGTATGGTTTCAGAGATCACAAATTTGTTAGACCCGATAGAAAGAGTGAAGGAAAACCCAATCACACAGGCCAATAAAACTCCTCAGTATGGAAGTTGCAATTGTTTATCAAATCCCTTGCAAGATTTTATTGCAAGGCTTATCATCAATGCCAAAAAAATAAAGAACCAATAGCCTGGGACTGACTTATAATTTTTCTTCAACAACTTTGTGTGCACGTCTATCTTTTGGTATCATACAAAAACGTTTTTGTTTGATTCCATATATGTATATACCATATACACAACAATACGTTTTAAATGGACATAAAAAATATACGATAAAAAAACATTAATATTAAACTTATCAATAAGTGTATATCTTAAAAATGCACACATTTGAGAGGAGTACTGTGAAGTATTTTATTAGAGATTGGAGATTAGTATAATTAATTTCCATGGAAAAGAATAACATGTGAAATCGTTGTTGCAAGTCCTGCAAATCCCACACCATATGCAATTGCAAAGAACGTTCTCAAATGCAATTTCCCATACTGATTATACTGATTATGCTCAAATCCAACGTGTCAAATGTTAGTTGATAGTGTTAATTAAAGATTTATATGGTAAATTTAATATAAGACTTACTTATACTTGTTTCTCACTCTTTGCGTCTTGACACATTTAAAATTAAGCCATATGATGAGGATGATGGTGATGTTGAGGATGATGGTGATGATGAAGGATATTCATCTAAACTTTGTAAGAGTTCCATATAGTTGACAAGTTCCACTTCACTTCACCTCCAAATTTGTATTGTACTATAAGAGTCCCATGTAGTTGAATATTCATCTAAAGTTTATAAGAGTTCCATAATATAGTTGACAAGGATATTCATTTAAATTTTATAAGAGTTCCACTTCACCTCCAAATTTTTATTGTATAAGAGTTCCATATAGTTGACAAGTTTGGAGGGGTGTTACCTCTTATTCCCCAAAGGTTCACATTTTTTTCTTCCTCCTTAAAACTTTTAGGGTTGTGGATTGTTGTATCCAACTTAGTGTGCATGGTCCTTTTTCCTCACATGGATACAATGCAAAAGTAGTTCCCTGTGACCTAATTTTTTCTTAGAAAGTACTAATGAGTCCCAATGTTAAACAAATAGTGTGCATTCATGTAAAACCTCCCATTCGGACTCACCCAGTGTATAAGACTTTCCCCATACCAATGTTGCATAGTAGCTTGACCAATCTTTTGTCAAAAATCCCATTTCCCAATGAACCCTTCATAACTAAGGTACAATTACAACATATAAATACTACCCAAGCTACAATTTCAATAATGGTCTTCCTAAAGTAGTGCTACTGATGAAGAAAGAGATCATAGGGTTTCCTAATGATTGGATTTGGGCATAAATAAAAACACCAATACCAAATATGGATATGTGGTCCAATGTATCCTCTACAGGTGCAAGATGTAGTTCTAGCTAAGAGGAATTGAAGATATTTTCAAAGTCATATTGTTCAACAACATACCTTGTGGTGGATAAATTAATGGTGACTGATATGGAAGAGTGGTCCAAGGTATTTTCTACAAGTTCAAGTGGATGGTGCCAAAAGGTATGTTGGTGTATTAGTTAGGCATAATAAGGAATTTGAAGACATCTTGATTGGTGGCACAATTATTTGTATTTGATTTGTAAATGTGGTAAAAAATGATCTTGTCAATGACATCAAATCAGATCACCTCAATTGTATCAAATCGCACCATGCCGATATGATGTTATTCATGTCAGTGGAAACCATTCTTTCTATTCCAAAAACTTATTGTTGAGTTCTAAATAATTTTTGTACAAAACATCCTTGTATTCCAACAACTCATTATTGTGTTCTAAAAATTAGTTTGTAGAAAAATTTGTTTTCCTTTGAGGTCCATGTGTGCTTCCGCTAATGAACCACTAAACAAAAAATTGTTTTCTTTTGATGTTAATGTGGGATTCCACTAATGAACCACTAGTAACTACTCCATATGTTATAATACTAACACTTGAATACCTAAGTAGACATTGTCATTTTCCCTACTGAACCATATTGTATCATACAAGTTGACATTGTCCAATTCCCTACCTAACCATATTATATAATGCATGTCTAATGATCATACTTTTAAGAGCATTTGTATCTCAACAACATGTTGGACATAATCCATTAAGGGCTTGGTACAAAGAGGTCCCGTGTAATGATCCACAATAAGGTGTATAATATGCCATAAATAGGTTTTCATGACTTCATGTATGCGTTGTATATCAATATTGTTTTCTATATCCTAAGTGTATATGGCTATACATTATTGTTTAATTGGTTATAAATACTATATGTATTTATTGTAAATAATTGATTATAATTAATAAAAATGATTTTTTAATAATATAAAAATTATTTATAATTATTTTTAAAATATATAATTAAATATTTTTTTAACCATTTTAAATATGTAGAAATAAACATAATTTCAAATATAAAAAAAATTAAAACAATAAAGTTCCATTTTAATAAAATAAAATAAATTTATAATTTAAATTATAAAAATTAATGATAATTTATCACTTATATTTAAAATTATAAAACATAATTTAAAATTCATATTATAAAAGTGAACTTAAGATAATAATTTAAGATTTTCGAATGCGCGTGATTAGATATTTTGTACACCAATATTACTTGGTAGAAATACACATAATTTAGAATAATAAACTTCCACTCCAATGAAGTAAAATCATTTTTAAAATCTAAAATAAAATATAATATATTTCCACTTTTATGAAAATAAAACAAAATTGATAGCCTATGATGATCATGATGATGACGATGATGATCATGATGATGAAGATGATGATGATCATACATATACAGATGATGACGATGATGATGATGATGATGATGATGACGATGCTTCTTCTGAGTTATATCTGCATAGGAAGGAGGAGAACATGCCTCAACTAGAGAAGAGTGAGGGGAATCACCTTCTAAGGGAGAGGTTGAGAAAGATGGGCCAGCAAGATCCTTTGGGACAGTATTTTCTTCAGATTCCAACTCAATCACTTCAAATTGCTGCAATTCACCTTCTTCGAGGATAGCTTCAAGGGAACTTAGAACAAAAAAAGGATTGGGTGAAGCCTTGGGAATGGTAGTAACCTAAGATGAAATAGGAGTTGTCCCAACATCAAAGTCACCTATCACCGATTTACTCTCTTTTCCTTTATTTCTAGGACCCTGATTGGTATTTTCTGATTTTTGGACTTGGGTCCACTGATCTTCTTTCTCATTGGGATTGGCCTCTTCAAGTTTTTTTTTGCAGTTTCTAACGAAATGACCGTAGGCATGGAGAAATATACATTTAAATGGAATTTTCTCATAATCCATCTCCTGGATATAAGACCAATTTGCAACTCTTAACTGGATTGCTTCGGGCATGCCAATCTCCAAATCAACTTCTACACAAATTCTTGCACAAGAAAATTGATCTTTCCTTTCAGCCCTATTGATGTATTTGCCAAGCTTGTTCCCAATGATTTATAGGGATTTAGAGTTCCAGCAATGCAAAGGAAGATGGGGTAATCTTACCCAAACTGGGACGACATATGGGACATCCTGAGTAGGGTCAAAGTCATGGGTACACTTATTCAAGTAGAACCCCTGAGGCCCCATGAAGTATGGGCCATTTCAAAATATTGAGTCTCTATCTTCTGCATATTCAAATACAAACACAAAGAAGCCCCTTCCTACAAAATGACTACGGATTCCATCTAAGATTAGTGGTTTCCAATTCCTCTACACTCGACCATCAATTTCCTATGGAGAGGGCCAAAGGCCAGTAAATTGGGCAATGAGACCCCATTCAACAATATTTAACACCAATCGACAAGTCTGTTCAACAGGGAGCTCAACAGACGAGATGCCAAATTTCTTGAAAATGTTTTGAGAAACCCCCCCTTTCCTCTTACCACTGGAAGAAATCAGCCTCTTGAAACTTTCCATATCAGGAGGAAGAGGGAGTGGAGGAACCCCTCCAGAGTCCATGAGGACAACCATTGCAACCCTACTAGAACTAAAAGGGAAGACTCCAAAGACTTCAAATCCAATGCATGACTAGAGACAGACACCTAGGCCAAAATCTTGCAAAAGGAATGCAGTCAACCACCCACAAGAAAAGATCCCAATGCAGGCCAGACCACCAATGAACCAAGATTCTCTAGGACAGCCCTCCCAAGGAAAACTCAGACAACGGAGACCAAAAAACACCAGCAACTCCCACCAATCATAACCTTCTTCTACGAGAATGAAAAAACATCCACCAAAGACCTGGCAGGTCAATCATGTGGATCTGGAAGGAGTCCAGACTCCATAAGAATTGAACCAGGTCTAGAGAAAATAAAAAAGAAACGTTTGGAGCATAAAAAATTTCTTGGAGTGAATTAGCCTCCAAAAATTCATGAGAGTTCAGGAAACAACCCATATACTCCAATGAATGCAAAATCAAATTCACATTCAGAAGAACTAAGGGACGCAGCCAATTTGAGCTCCTCCAACGAGCAGCCAGGCCCTCCCAGAAGTTGGATCCAAAGAATCTTCTGATCAATGGAAAAAAGAAGCAAACATAGCCGATAGACATGAGCTCCTCCAACGAGTAGAGAATCCCAAGCCCTCCCAAACCGGATCCAGATAAATTTCAATGATTAAAGGCTTCAAAGAAGATCAACCTACAATTTTTTCAAAATCGATCTTGGAGCCAAAAAATAATCCTTCGTCATCCTCAAATCCCATCCCCATTTGTCTAATGAAGAAGATTCTAATGAGCATACTTCTTTTTCTTTTTTGAGATCATTAAAAAATGAAGAAGGTACTAATAAATAAATAAATAAATAGGGGGTGGGGATCCATTGTCTATTTTCAAGAAGAAGAGAAGACACATTCCATTATGTATCCCTTGAACATGTCACCTATTTGCAGCACAATACCATCTTATAGTCGGGTTTAGATATTTCTTTAAGGACCTAACCATCATCACGAGTCATTGTAATTCTCTGATTGGTTACTGTTCTAGTCAAGATGGAGGATAATTCAATGCATATTATTATCTATATTGTGTTCTTGAGTCTACGCTTTTGAGTCATTCTTGTGTTGTTCTATATGTTCAAGGGAAGTCTCAATCTGATTCAACCATTGTTTAGTCCCATTGACCTTGTGTGTTGGACATCCCCATGTAAGTTGTTCTCCGTACTTATATCTCCTCGCCTTTACTCTTGGTACATGTGTCGTGTCGATTGATGAAGGATACATTAATGGCCTCCTTTGATGGATTCTTTCCTCTTGACGTAAACTACTTGTTAAGTCATGATTTTGTCTTCCTTAGTTTTATGCTTTTATTTATGTTTTTGAACCTTGCTAGTACTTTTTTGTTTCTAGGAAATTTTGTTTATAAAAGTAATTTTGAGTTCAAACTTTTAATTTCATGATTTTGATTTTTTTAAGCTTGCTTTTATAAAAATTTTGCTTTGATTTCATTATTGAATGGTTTTACAAGGCATATATGGATTAAATGGTTTTATAAATGACACAAAGGTTGAGATTAAGCACATAAAACAAGTTTTAAACCTTATTAGTGGCCTAATGATGTGAAATTATTTGATTGGACTTTCTTGTAGCACAAGGGAAAAATTGATACACTAGAGTGCTACAAGAAAATCACAAATGCTAAAATCATCATTTTTTCAGTCTGATTTTTCGGGTGTCTTGTCTCTGAGGTGTTAATCATATCATTTGATGCATTTGACACGTGTCCTACATAGTTTTATCATTGAAATAGGTGGATGATCATCATAAGAAGTAGATCATGGCGATTGCATGTAGAGCAGGATGAATGATGACATCAAGTAGAATGCGACAAATTTTTTTGGGAGTATGTTCCTTATCTGAAGGACACGAAGGATATTGAAGGTCTTGGTGAGAATACACTACTAAGAAATCAGGATTTTTTCAACTGAATGAGGAATTAGGGATTTCCAGCAGCAATTGTTTGAAGTGGTCTGGATAGTTAGAGATAGGTGGAACGTGAAATTTGACACTTAACCATCGAAGTGATTGCATTCCATCCCTCGTATTGGTCTTCTAAATAGGTAGCATGCATGTCATTGCTAGGGTGTTCTTAATTTGGGGTTTTTCTGATAAAATCCTTAATGTTAAAATTCGAAGGAGGAATATGAGTTTTTCACCTAATACACTGTGAATGATGAATTATTAACAAATATATTCAAAGTATTCATCATTTGAAATAGTAAAATTCAAAGAAGAATTGTTGGAGTTTCCCTGAACTCTGTGATTAGGTCATACTATTATGATTTGGCACAAAATATTTCTGAACTATGTGTTAGGACAGATTGTTATGATTTGAAGATAGTTAGATTGTGGGATATCGACAGGTGCTATTAAACCATAGTGAATATTAAGAAAAGTGGAAAAACAAATAGAGATGAGCCCACTGACCTAAGCTGGGTAGATACTTTTCAAGAATGTGCAAAGTTATTTTCAAATGCAGGATGGTTGACATTTTTCAAAAGGATTGATGGATATCATGCAGAGGTGTCTCATAAATTCGCACAGTGTTTTGATAATGACATTGTGTCTTTTGATCGTTTACATTTAAAAATAACTAAGGAGTTGATAGCTGAGGCAACAAGTATTTTGAACGAGGGAGAATTGTGGTTTAAGAAGGTCCCATTCACCTTCAATGCACAAAAGTACCTACTTCCTAGTGTAATTGCAGATTGGGGTAAAGGTGTACCAATTCATAACTTCAAACCTGAATGGATTGAGCCCATTAAAGTTTTACAGAGTTATATTACCTATGAGGGTAGATAGTTATATTACCTGTGAGGGTAGATATACCTTTGTTTTCAAATCACCACTTCAGATTTCTTCAGCATCTCAGTGATGAATCCAAGATGAACTTACCCTTCTTCTGTCTGAAGAGTCTGCAAAATATGTCATGCAGAGTTAAGGAGCACCAAAATCATACTAAGCAGTCCATTTTCCATCATGGACTCATCAAACTCATCATAAACACTGTTTTGCAGAGTAGGGGAAAGGCTTGGGAGTATTTCATTTTCTGGTCAGGTTTTCAAAATGATCAAGAAGGACAGTCTCACAGAAGACAAGCTAATAAAGGGCAGACTTTGATCAGAAAGCTCAGGAAAAAGGTAAAGGTCAAGGATGAAAACAGGGTTAAATTAGAGGAAGTTTTAGATCATGCAAATGAATACTTTGAATCTATTGAAAATGTTGTACCTGTAGAGACAATTTCTGCTGAAAATGTTGAACCTGCAGAGAAAATTTCAGATGAGAAAGAGGATATTGAAGTTCAAAGACAAAGTCCTATCACAGTTTTATCAGAAGATGAGAAATTCCTATTTGATGATGATAAAGTCCTTGTCACTAATGAAACTAGGGTTTGTACTGAGAAGGGATTTCATAGCCAGGGTGATGAGGTAGCATTACCAAAAAGAAAGAAAATAAAAGTTGTTGAGTTTGCCTCAATTACCCATCAGGGTAAGACTCTCAAAATGTTGGGGGAGATTGCTCCTGTGTGGAGACCTAAAACCAGACCTAGAAATAAACTCAGACTGAATATGAAGAAGTTGTTGAATCCTAAATTGTACAATGAAAGAGTAACATTGATAGATGATTCTTCATCTGAGCAAAAATTGAGTGATGATAAAGGTGACAGCAAGGGTAAAAGGCCAATGGAATCATAAAGAGAGTCTGTCCTTATTGATACTAAAATATCTGATATATTTCTAGAGGTACGAAGTCAGATGTTGCAGGAACAGGAAGAAGGTGAAATAAAGAGTTCTTACTCAGAAAAGAAGGTGATGGTTGAGGAAAAGGTTCCATGTAAAGATGGGAGTGAAGAACACCTAGGTTTTCCTGAAACACCTACAGAATTGTTGCCAGAACATGAAGAAATTTATAAGAGATTGAATATTCCATGGCTTCCAAATGAGATGAAAACCATGAAAGGAAATAAAACCTTTGATTCAAAAAAATATAATTTACAAAGAAGTGTAAAACAATATAAGTATTAGGTTGAGTACATGCAGGAGACAAATGATGGCTTGGTCATGGAAAACAAAAGACTTAGAGGGGATTTGGAGGAGGTGAGTAGCCATTATCAGGAGCTGATTACAGTTTCAAGAGAAGCATTGAAAAGGAAGAGGAATACAGATTGTCAATTCACAATGTTGAAGCAAACCATCCAGGACCCGCAACAGCAAAATGAAGAACTCACAAGGAAGATTGCATATATGGAGGCAGATCAATTGAAGGAAATAAGAAAAGCTCAAGCCCTGGAAGGGATTTCCTTGTTAGCTGAAGCAGCCAAGGATCTGTAAAGTATGTTAAGATAATCAGTTATTAGTTAGGTTTGAAAGTTACTTTATTTTTGTAAATAATATTTTGATGAAACTATTCGATCGGTAGACTAAAAAACAGTTAGGGTTCAGTTTCTTAACCAATTTTGGAAAATAGTATTAATGTAAGTCTAAAAGAAGACAAATGGTTCGATTTTTTTGGCTGGCAAGAGGAGGTCTTCAGACTTGTTTATAAGCTAAGTAAAAGACTCTTATGTGTATTTGAAAGACTAATTATGAATTATATGATCTATATGCACTTCAGTTTGTTCTCTGGCTTCATTTATAACTTTTTTTAGTTACTCAGCTAGTAATTTCATTGCTTGTTTAAAGTTTTTTTTAATTGGAATGCTTGCCATCTGTGGGTGATTCTCAGTGTTGTTTTCTATTGGATTATGGTTATTATGCTATGCATCTCAGCCTTTCTATGCTTATTATTTAGTGTTTATTTGGATTTATAAATGCATTCCCTCTTGTCATCAAACTTCTCAACCAAAAAACCTTTAAAAACCCTAAAAACCCTATTTTGTTTTATTGAGATTATTGAGATTGTGTTGGCTTGTTCTCTTGTAGTATGGGAACAATTTCTGGCATAAACATCTTTGGTGCCATTGCTGAGGAATGAAGTTGAAAACATATTTTTCCATGGGATACTTATCATTTCACTGGTTTTAAGAGGTGAACTTAAACTAGCAAATCTTAAAGACTACTTTTCACCAGTTTGTCAAAGTGGCTACTAGGGGAATTGGAACTAGAAACAGACCTATTTCACCTTTGCAGTTGGGTGTTTCAGACCCAGAATAGATACTAAAAACAACAAGGAATATTAGAATGCCTCAGTCATCACCATCCCTATATAACCCTGATCAATTAGATAGTTCATCACCTTTATCTGTTTTGAGAAAAGAAGATGAAACTTCACCTTGGTTGAAGCCTATAATTCCTATCAGTAACTTTCAAGTTTTCACTGATCCTCAATCCTTCAAAAAGGCAAAAATAGTATCTCCTGGTAAAATTCCTCTATTTCATCTGAAATTTGGTAAAACCCCTTTTCAGCCAAGTTCCAGTCAAATCTCTCCATCACTAAAATCAGTCAACCTTAAAATGGCAGCCCAAAATCAGCCAGTAGATATGATGGACCGAATGGTTGTAGCTAGGTATGCACCCTTAGTTTTTCCACAGCCTTTGAATACATTTCCTGGAGGTGATTATTAGAAATACCTGCCTAGGTTTAATGGACATGGTGAAACTACAACTGAGGAACACTGGGAAGCCTTTCTCAGTTATGTTGATAACCAGAATATTGAAGCTCTAAGGATGTATGGATGAGGATGTTTGTGCAGAGCCTTGATGGAGATGTCAGAAAATGGTTTAGGGAGTTGCCTGCAAATTCTATCACCATCATAGAAGAGCTTTAGGACCTCTTCATGAGACAATGGGGTGACACCAAAGATCAAACTTATTATATAACCGAGTTTAGAGCCCTTAGGAGAAAGAAGGATGAAGCCATCATAGACTTTTCAAAGAGGTTCAATAAAATGTATGGCAGAATTCATATAGAAATAAAACCTTCAGAAACATCTGCAAAACTCACATATGCAAATGCTTTTGACCATGAATTTTCCTTATTACTAAGAAAAAGAAGACCTATTTCTTTACTGAACATGTAGGATGCTGCATTAGAGGTGGAGTCTAATATATTGGCTTCCAATATATTGAAGAAGGAAGCAACTCAGTAGATGCATGGCAGGAAAGGTAAGAAGGAAGTACCTCCAGGGGTTTCAACATCCCATTCTGCAGAAGGTAAAATTGATGAGATGGCCAAGCTAGTTAATATCTTGACTGCAAAATTAAACAAGTTAGAACTAGAAAGGAATTCAAACAAACCTATCCCAAAATGTGAAAGAAACCATAAAAATAAGAACCAATTCAGAAGACAGTTTGCTCCTCACTTCATACCTAGAGAACGAAGAAATAATGATATACAGCGAGAAAGGAGAGAGACTGAGGATCAAAGGGTCCCCCCCCCCCTCTTCAAAAAAATGTTGTTGATGAAGAAGAGATTGATGAGGAAGTTTTATTTGAAGACACAGATCAAGATATGGACTATTTTGGAGAACAGTTGACTGAGAGTTTTGTCACTTAAGAAGAATTTTTAAATACAGAATACTATGATGCTGATATGTTTGAAACAGAAAATGATTTAAATCTGAAAATGACTGATGTAAATACTGATGTCTATCAAAATGAACCAAAGAAGACTTTGAATTTGAGGTCAGGCCCAAAACAAGGAGTACTGAACCCAAAGAAGAAGGTAGTTGTACCTACTAAACAACAAGCTGATCCTGTGTCAGAGAAAAAAAAAATCAGGATAAGCAAAAGAAGAGTATGGAGGTTGAATAGGTAAATAAAACTATGCAGAATTTTAATCTAGAAAATTAATTAGGCAAAATAAAGATTCCTATGCCTTTTACTGAATTAATGAAAAATCCTTCTTACAAAGAATCAGTTCTTAAAATGATTGGTTCAGCAAACAGTCAACCTCTTTCTAATACAGTGAATCTACAGGAAGAAAATGCTAAAATATTTATTGGATCAGCTTTGGCTAAAAAAACTGAGAATGAAGCAGGTGCTTCACCTCCATTTTACATTACACTGACAATCCATGAACAAATGATACATTAATGTCTTTTATATTCAGGAGCATCACATAACCTAATGCCTAAGGTTGTCATGGAGGCTTTAGTTTTGAGTATAACAAAACCCTACCATGATCTGTATGCTTTTGATTCACGAGCTGTAAAGTGTTTGGGTGTGATTAAAGATATGGTTGTCAGTTTGGCTCAGTTACCAATGAAAAGTGTGATCATGGATGTGGTAGTAGTAGATATTACACCTAAATTTGGATTACTTCTCTCTAGGTCTTGGGAAAAGAAAGTTGGTGGAACTTTACAAATGGATTTAACATCTGCTACTATTCATGTGCTTGGAGGAGAAAACAAGTACAGAGAGCTTCAATTTACCTATATTGTGACAGATGACAAGAACCCTACAAACCCTCCTCTGTATGCTGTTCATAAAGATTTGGGTACTTGTATGTTACATTTTAGTGATGATGATAATACTACTGGTTTTTTACAGGTTGAAAAGGAACAGCCAGTTAAATGTAGTAAGGAACAAGAATATGAGCTTTGGAAATTATACTTTGATGGATCATCATGTAAAGAAGGTGCTAGAGCAGGGGTTCTTCTCATATCCCCTGGTGGTGAAACAGTAACGCTGATGTATAAATTAGAATTTATCACTACAAATAATACTGCTAAATATGAAGCTTTGTTGTTAGGTTTGAAAGCTGGTAAAGATTTAGGCATTCAATAGATTTCTGTATATGGCAACTCTAAGTTGGTTGTTCAGTAGGTGAGGAACAACTATCAAGTGAAACAGGATTTGCTGAAAGTATATTGAAATGAGGTATGTGATATGATTGACAATTATTTTGTATCTTTTAACATTACCTATATCCCAAGGGATCATAATCAGACTGTTGATTCATTGGCCTTAGCAGCTACACATTTTAGAACTCCCAAAACCACACAGTTGAAGTATCCCATTGAGGTTAGATACAGACCTTCTGTACCTGATAATGTAAAGCAATGGAGAGTGTTTGAAGATGACATTCAAATTAAAATATTTTTGGAGCTTACACATGAGTTTTCTAATTCCGTGATTGATCAAGAAAAAGATGATGAGGATGAAGATGTTGAAGAGATTGCTGAAAATGAAATTGTTGGCCACAAGATTATTGAACTAAAAGGTAATTTCATCCCAAAAGGTTTGGTACCTTTAGAAAGGATATTTTCAAAAGATGATACACCTCTAAAACCTGTTGTACAATCTTCAGAAGAGAATGTAGTGGATTGTAACATTGGTATTGCAGAACATCCAAGAATGGTGAAGATTTCAAAAGTAGTCACAGCAGAATAGAGAAACAGGTACATTAAGTTGTTAAAGGAACATGTTGATGTCTTCGCATGGTCTTATGAAGAATTGAGAACATATGATACTGGAACTATACAACATAAAGTACCTTTAAAATGGAATGCTAAACCCTTTCGATAGAAATTGAGGAGGATTAATCCAGCCTTGTTTCTTGTTATTGAAAAAGAAGTTAACAAGTTATTAGATGCCAATATCGTTGTTCCTCTCAAGTACTCTTCATGGGTTTCTAATCTAGTTCCTGTCAGGAAAAAGAATGGAGAAATCAGACTGTGTGTTGACTTTAAAGAATTGAATAGATCTTCACTAAAGGATAATTATCCTCTGCCTAAAATTGAGAAAATATTGCAGAAGGTCATTGGGGCACAAAGGATTTATGTGGTTGATGGATTTTCAGGATACAATCAAATTTCTATGCATCTTGATGATAAAGAAAAAATAGCTTTTACTACTCCATGGAGAACATTCATGTATGATAAGTTGCCTTTTGGTTTAGTGAATGCTGGAGCAACTTTTCAAAGAGCTATGGATATAGCTTTTGTTGGGGAAAGTGAAAAGTTTGTAGTGATTTACATAGATGATATCACTGTATGTTCACAATCAGATGATGAACATCTAAAACATTTGAAACAAACTTTCCTAAAATACAGAAAATTTGGTTTATCCTTAAATCCAAAGAAGTCACACTTTGCTAGACAGGAAGGCAAATTATTGGGTCATTTAATTTCAGCTGATGGTATAAGGATTGACCCAAAAAGGGTGAAAGCAATATTGAAGATAAGTCTTCCAAGGAGTAAAAAAGATGTCCAATCTTTCATTGGTAAAATCAACTTTCCGCGTTGGTTTATACCAAACTTTGCTAAGACTATCAAGCAAATTACAGCCATGCTAAACAAGGATCAAGAAGTCAAGTGGACCACTGAAGCAAATAACTCACTTGAAAAAATTAAGATGGCTCTTACCGAAGCTCCAATATTAGTAAGCCTATATTTTACCAAGAAATTTCTAACCTTTTCCTTTGCATCTGAAGATACATTAGCTGTTGTTCTGTTGCAGAAGAATAAGGATGGTCTTAAACAACCTATTTCATTATTCGGCAAACTCTCAGAGATTTTGAATTAAAATACAACATCTTGGAAAAACAAGCTTACTCTTTGGTAAAATCTTTGAAATTTTTCAGAATCTATGTTTTGTATTCCAAAGTTATTTCATATGTGCCTAATGCTACTGTAAAAGATGTTTTGACACAGCCTAACAACGAGGGAAAAAGAGGCAAGTGGATTGCTAAAATCATGGAGTATGATGTAGATATCAGACCTACCAAACTAGTAAAGGGACAAGGTTTAGCTAAGTTGTTGGATGAATCAAATTGCCAAGCTCTAGGATTGCATTTGATGGCAGAGGAGCCAACTCAGGAAGAAAATTAAGCAGAGCTGGAGAAAGAGAAGATTATGGATTTCTATTCAGCATCCCCATGGTATGCAGACATTGTATATTTTCTGTTGTATTTGCAATGTCTTGAACACTTAGATAAAAAAGATGCTAGGTCTTTGAAGCTAAGAGCTACTAAGTACTGTTTGGTAGAACAACAACTATTTTTGAAGGATCTAGGGGGTATTCTACTCAGATGCTTAGATAAACCTGAAATTGAAGTAGTGATTTCTGAATCTCATGAGGGTGCTTGTGGAGGTCACAAGTATTGGAAGGCAACTGCATACAAAATCTTAAGAGCTGGATACTATTGGCCCTCTTTATTTTTAGATGTATATCAGTAGGTAAGAGCATGCATCCCTTGTCAGAAATTTGCTGGTAAACAAAAAAATTTGTCATTACCTTTAAAACCAATTGCAGTAAGTGCCCCTTTTCAACAGTCAGGTCTGGACTTTATAGGAGAGATAAATCCATCTTCTTCAGGACAACACAAGTGGATTTTGACTGCAACATATTTCTTTACTAAATGGGTGGAAGCTATACCCACACGGAATGCCACAGATAAAGTGATTATGGAGTTTAGTGAAGAAAATATTCTCAGTAGGTTTGGGTGTCCTCATAGAATAGTAACAGATAATGCAAAGGCTTTTAAGTCTAAGGCAATGGGAGCATTTTGTGAAAAGAATGGAATCTTGTTGAAACATTCAACTACTTACTATCCTTAAGGTAATGGCTTAGCTAAGTCCTCCAATAAAAATATCATTCAGAGTATCAGGAAATTGCTGAAGCATAATAAGAGATCATGGGATTCTATGCCGAAATATGCATTATGGGATGACAGAATAACAGTCAAACAAGCAATTGGAACTTCTCCTTTCCAATTAGTGTATGGTACAGATGCAATTTTTCCTATTCAATTGGGTATCACAGTGATGAAGTTTTTTCAGGATTGTCAGGAAGAACCTAATGATATGCAGAGAAGGATTTATCCAATGATAGAGTTGCAGCAGAATAGAGAAAAAGTGGAAGAAAAGGCATAGCTATATAGATTGAATTTAAAAGAAAGATTTGACAGGAAAATCAAAGATAATACTTTCTCAATAGGAGATATGGTTCTAAGATGGGATGCCAGGAAAGAGAAAAAATGGAAACATGGCAAATTTGATAACCTATGGTTTGGCCCTTTCCTAGTATCTAAGTTTTTGGATAATATCAATTTTGTTCTATAGACTTTGGAGGGTGAGGAATTGTCAAGTCCAGTTAATGGACGATTCCTCAAGCATTTCTATAGTTTTTGAGGTGAAATTTTAGTTTTCATTTTATATATCAGTGTGAGTAAAATACAATAAGGACTCCATAACCCAATGGAAATTTTGCAGATTAGCAAGTAGCAGTACAGAAGGCACTGGTCTACAGATTCTTGAAGCCTCATAGGGAGGACTTCATCTCGCAGTAGGAGCCAGATGTTAAGTCATGATTTTGTCTTCCTTAGCTTTATACTTTTATTTATGTTTTTGAACCTTGATAGTACTTTTTTGTTTCTAGGAAATTTTGTTTATAAAGATAATTTTGAGTTCAAACTATTAATTTTCATGATTTTGATATTTTTAAGCCTGCTTTTATAAAAAATTTGCTTTGATTTCATTATTGAATGGTTTTACAAGGCATATATGGATTAAATGGTTTTATAAATGAAACTAAGGTCGAGATTAAGCACATAAACCAAGTTTTAAACCTTATTAGTGGCCTAATGATGTGAAATTATTTGATTGGACTTTCTTGTAGTCCAAGGGCGAAATTGATACACTAGAGTGCTACAAGAAACTTGCGAATGCTAAAATCATCATTTTTTCAGTCCGATTTTTTGGGTGTCTTGTCTCTGAGGTGTTAATCATATCATTTGATGCATTCGATACGTGTCCTGCATAGTTTTATCATTGAAAATGGTGGATGATCATCATAAGAAGTAGATCGTGGTGATTGCATGCAGAGCATGATGAATGATGACAGCGAGTAGAATGAGACAGAGTTTTTCAGGAGTATGTTCCTTATCTGAAGGACACGAAGGATATTGAAGGTCGTGGTGAGAACACACTGCTGAGAAATCGATATTATTTCAACTGAATGAGGAATTAGGGCTTTCTAGCAATGATTGTTTGAAGTGGTCTGGACAGTTAGAGACAGGTGGAATGTGAAATTTGACACTTAACTATCAAAGTGGTTGCATTCCAGCCCTTGTATTGGTCTTCTAAACAGGTATCCCGCGTGTCATTGCTAGGGTTTGCTTAATTTGGGGCTTTTCTGATAAAATCCTTAATATTAAAATTCGAAGGAGAAATATGAGTTTTTCACTTAATACACTGTGAATGATGAATTATTAACAAATATATTCAAAGTATTCATCATTTAAAATATTAAAATTCAAATCAAAACTGTTGGAGTTTCCTTGAACTCTGTGATTAGGTCAGATTGTTATGATTTGGCACAAAAGATTTCTAAACTGTGTGTTAGGACAGACTGTTATGATTTGAAGATATTTAGATTGTGGGATGTTGACAGGTGCTATTAAACCATAGTGAATATGAATAAAAGTGGAAAAACAAATAGAGTTGAGCCCACTGACCTAAGCTGGGTAGATAATTTTCCAGAATGTGCAGAGTTATTTTCAAATGCAGGATGGTTGACATTTTTCAAAAGGATTAATGGATGTCATGCAGAGGTGTCTCATAAATTTCCCCAGTGTTTTGATAAAGAAATTGTGTCTTTTGATACTTTACAATTCAAAATAACTAAGGAGTTGATAGCTGAGGCAACAGGTATTTTGAACGAGGGAGAATTGTGGTTTAAGAAGGTCCCATTCACCTTCAATGCACAAAAGTACCTACTTCCTAGTGTAATTGCAGATTGGGGTAAAGGTGTACCAACTCATAACTTCAAACCTAAATGGATTGAGTCCATTAAAGTTTTACAGAGTTAGATTACCTGTGAGGGTAGATATGCCTTTGTTTTCAAATACCACTTCAGATTTCTTCAACATCTCAGTGATGAATCCAAGATGAACTTACCCTTATTCTTTCTGAAGAGTCTACAAAAGATGTTATACAAATTTAAGGAGCACCAAAATCATACTAAGTTTTCCATTTTCCATCATGGATTCATCAAACTCATCATTAACACTGTTTTGCAGAGTAGGGGAAAGACTTGGGAGTATTTCATTTTCTGATCAGGTTTTCAAAATGATTAAGAAGGACATTCTCACAGAAGATAAGCTGATAAAGGGCAGACTTTGATTAGAAAGCTCAGGCAAAAGGTAAAGGTCTAGGATGAAAATAGGGTTAAATTAGAGGAAGCTTCAGATCATGCAAATGAAGACTTTGAATCTAAACAACACCTTAATGACATTGAGAGCAAGAATTTACAGTCAGATATTAAGGAATCCGAGCCTGTTGAAAATGTTGTACCTATAGAGACAATTTCTGCTGAAAATACTGAACCTACAGAGAAATTTTCAAATGAGAAAGAGGATATTGAAGTTCAAAGACAAAGCCCTATCACAGTTTTATCAGAAGATGAGAAATGCCTATTTGATCATGATAAAGTCCCTGTCACTAATGCAACTAGGGTTTGTACTGAGAAGGAATTTCACCTCCAGGGTGATGAGGTAGCATTACCAAAAAGAAAGAAAGAAAAAAGTTGTTGAGTTTTTCTTAGTTACCCATCAGGGTAAGACTCTGAAAATGTTGGGGGAGATCGCTCCTGTGTGGAGACCTAGAAATAAACTCAGACTGAATATGAAGAAGTTGTCGAATCCTAAATTGAACAAAGAAAGAGTAACAGTGATAGATGATTCTTCATCTGAGGAAAAATTGAATGATGATAAATGTGATAGTAAGGGTAAAAGGCCAATGGAATTAGAAAGAGAGTCTATCCTTACTGATACTAAAATATCTGATATATTTCTAGAGGTACGAAGTCAGATGTTGTAGGAACTGCAAGAAGGTGAAATAAAGAGTTCTTACTCAGAAAAGAAGGTGATGGTTGAGGAAAAGGTTCCATGTAAAGCTGAGAGTGAAGAACACCTAGGTTTTACTGAAACACCTACTTAATTGTTTTCAGAAGATGAAGAAATTTATAGGAGATTGAATATTCCATGGCTTCCAAATGAGAAGCAAACCATGACAGGAAATAAAACCTTTGATTCAGAAAAAGAGAATTTACAAAGAAGTGTAAAATAATATAAGTATCAAGTTGAGTACATGCAGGAGACAAATGATGGCTTGGTCATGGAAAATAGAAGACTCGGAGAGGATTTGGAGGAGGTGAACAACCATTATCAGGAGCTAATTGCAGTTTCAAGAGAAGCATTGAAAAGGAAGAGTAATACAGAAGGTCAAGTCACAATGTTGAAGCAAACCATCCAGAACTTGCAATAGCAAAATGAAGAACTCACAAGGAAGATTACAAATATGGAGGCAGATCAATTGAAGGCAAGAAGAAAATCTCAAGCCCAGGAAGGGATTGCCTTGTTAGCTGAAGTAGCTAAGGATCTGTAAAGTTTGTTAAGATAATCAATTATTAGTTAGGTTTGAAATTTACTTTATTTTTGTAAATAATATTTAGATGAAACTATTCGATGGGTAGACTAAAAAATAGTTAGGGTTCAGTTTCTTAACCAATTTTGGAAAATAGTATTAATGTAAGTCTAAAAGAAGACAAATGGTTCGATTTTTTTGGCTAGCAAGAGGAGGTCTTCATACTTGTTTATAAGCTAAGTAAAAGTCTCTAATGTGTATTTGAAAGATTGATTATGAAATATATGATCTATATGCCCTTCGGTTTGTTCTTTGGCTTCATTTATAACTTGTTTTAGTTACTTAGCTGGTAATTTCATTGCCTGTTTAAAGTTTTCTTACTTGGAATGCTTTCCATCTATGGGTGAATCTCAGTGTTGTTTTCTGTTGGATTATGGTTATTATGTTATGCATCTCAGCCTTTCTATGCTTACGATTTAGTGTTTATTTGGATTTATGAATGCCTTCCCTCTTGTCATCAAACTTCTCAACCAAAAAACCTTTAAAAACCTTAAAAGACCTATTTTTGTTTTATTGAGATTATTGAGATTGTGTTGGCTTGTTCTCTTGCAGTATGGGAACAATTTCTGGAATAAGCATCTTTGGCACCATTGCCAAGGAATGAAGTTGAAAAAAATATTTTTCCCTAGGATACTTATCATTTCACTGGTTTTAAGAGGTGAACTTAAACCAACAAATCTTAAAGACTACTTTTCACGAGTTTGTCACAGTGGCTAATAGGGTAATTGGAACTAGAAACGGACCTATTTCACCTTTGTAGTTGGGTGTTTCAGACCCAGAACAGATACTAAAAACAACAAGGAAGATTAGAAGGTCTCAGTCATCACCAGCCCTATATAACCCTGATCAGTTGGATAGTTCATCACCTTTATCTGTTTTGAGAAAAGAAGAAGAAACTTCACCTTGGTTGAAGCCTATAATTCATGTCAGTAACTTTCAATTTTTCACTAATCCTCAATCCTTCAAAAAGGAAAAAATAGTATCTCCTGGTAAAATTCCTCTATTTCATCTGAAAGTTGGTAAAACCCCTTTGCAGCCAAGTTCCAGTCAAATCTCTCCATCACTAAAATCAGTCAACCTTAAAATGGTAGCACAAAATAAACCAGTAGATATGATGGACCAAATGGTTGCAGCTAGGTATGCACCCTTATTTTTTCCACATCCTTTGAATGCACTTCCTAGAGGTGATTATTAGAAATACTTGCCTAGGTTTAATGGACAGGGTGAAACTACAGCTGAGGAACACTGGGAAGCCTTTCTCAATTATGCTGATAACTAGAATATTGAAGCTAAGGATGTATGGATGAGGATGTTTGTGCAGAGCCTTGATGGAGATGTCAGAAAATGGTTAAGGGAGTTGCCTGGAAATTCTATCACCATCATAGAAGAGCTTCAGGACCTCTTCATGAGACAATGGGGTGACACCAAATATCATACTTATTATATAACTGAGTTTGGAGCCCTTAGGAGAAAGAAGGATGAAACCATCGCAGACTTTTCAAAGAGATTCAATAAAATGTATGGCAAAATTCTTGTAGAAATAAAACCTTTAGAAACATCTGCAAAACTCACATATGCAAACGCTTTTGACCATGAATTTTCCTTATTACTAAGAGAAAGAAGACCTATTTCTTTACTGGACATGCAGGATGCAGCATTAGAGGTGGAGTCTAATATATTGGCTTCCAATAGATTGAAGAAGGAAAGAGCTCAGCAGATGTATGACAGGAAAGGTAAGAAGGAAGCAGCTCCAGGGGTTTCAACATCCCTTTCTGCAGAAGGTAAAATTGATGAGATGTCCAAGCTAGTTAAGATATTAACTGAAAAATTAAACAAGTTAGAACTAGAAAGGAATTCAAACAAACCTGTCCCACAAGGTGAAAGAAACCCTAAAAATCAAAACCAATTCAGAAGACAGTTTGCTCCTCGCTTCATACCTAGAGAACGAAGAAATAATCATATACAACGAGAAAGGAGAGAGACTAAGGATCAAAGGGTCCCGCCCTCTTCAAAACAATGTTGTTGATGAAGAAGATATTGAATACGAAGTGTTATTTGAAGACACAGATCAAGATATGAACTATTTTGGAGAACAGTTGACTGAGGGTTTTATCACTGAAGAAGAATTTTTAAATGCGGAATACTATGATGCTGCTATGTTTGAAACAAAAGATGATTTAAATCTGAAAATGATTGTTGTAACTACTGATTTGTATCAGAATGAACCAAAGAATACTTTGAATTTGAGGTCAGGCACAAAACAAGCAGTACAAAACCCAAAGAAGAAGGTATTTGTACCTACTAAACAACAAGCTGATCATGTGTCAGAGAAAAAACAAATTCAGGATAAGCAAAAGAAGAGTATGGAGGTTGAAGAGGTAAATAAAATTGTGCAGAATTTTAATCTGGAAAATGAATTAGGAAAAATAAATATTCCCATGCCTTTTAGTGAATTAATGAAAAATCCTTCTTACAAAGAATCAGTTCTTAAAATGATTGGTTCAGCAAGCAGTCAGCCTCTTTCTGATACAATGAATCTACAGAAAGAAAATCCTAAAATCTTTATTGGATCAGCTTTGGCTGAAAAAATTGAGACTGAAGCAAGTGCTTCACCTCCATTTTACATTACACTGACAATCCATGAACAAATGATACATAACTATCTTTTATATTCAGGAGCATCACATAACCTAATGCCAGAGGCTGTCATGGAGGCTTTAGGTTTGAGTATAAAAAAACCCTACCATGATCTGTATGCTTTTGATTCACGAGTTGTAAAGTGTTTGGGTGTGATTAAAGATATGGTTGTCAGTTTGGCTCAGTTACCAATGAAAAGTGTGATCATGGATGTGGTAGTAGCAGATATTACACCTAAATTTGGATTACTTCTCTCTGGGTGTTGGGAAAAGAAAGTTGGTGGAACTTTACAAATGGATTTAACATATGCTACTACTCTTGTGTTTGGAGGAGAAAACAGAAGGCTGTACAAAGAGCTTCAATTTGCCTATATTGTGACAGATGACAAGAACCCTACAAACCATCCTCTGTATGTTGTTGATAAATATTTGGGTACTTTCATGTTACATTTTAGCAATGATGATTATACTACTGGTTTGTTACAAGTTGAAAAGGAACGGCCTGTTAAATGTAGTAAGGAACAAGAATATGAGCTTTGGCAATTATACTTTGATGGATCATATTGTAAAGAAGGTGCTGGAGTAGGGGGTATTCTCATATCCCCTGGTGGTGAAATAGTAAATCTGATGTATAAATTAGAATTTATCACTACAAATAATACTGCTGAATATGAAGCTTTGATGTTAGGTTTGAAGGCTTCTAAATATTTAGGCATTCAGCAGATTTCTGGATATGGCGACTCTGAGTTGGTTGTTTAGCAGGTGAGGAACAACTATCAAGTGAAACAGGATTTGCTGAAAGTCTATCGAAATGAGGTATGGGATATGATTGACAATTATTTTTTATCTTTTAACATTACCTATATTCCAAGGGATCATAATCAGATTGCTGATTCATTGGCCTTAGCATCTACACATTTTAGAATTCCCAAAACCACACAGTTGAAGTATCCCATTGAGGTTAGGTACAGACCTTCTGTACCTGATAATGTAAAACAGTGGAGAGTGTTTGAAGATAAAATTGAAATTAAAATATTTTTGGATCTTACGCATGAGTTTTCTAATTCTGTGATTGATCAAGAAGAAGATGATGAGGATGAATATGTTGAAGAGATTGCTGAAAATGAAATTGTTGGCCACAAGATTATTGAACTAAAAGGTAATTTCATCCCAAAAGGTTTGGTACCTTTAGAAAGGATATTTTAAAAAGATGATACACCTCTAAAACCTATTGTACAGTATTCAAAAGAGAATGTAGTTGATTGTAACATTGGTACTACAGAACATCCAAGAATGGTGAAGATTTCAAAAGCACTCACAGCAGAACAGAGAAACAGGTACATTAAGTTGTTAAAGGAACATGTTGATGTCTTTTCATGGTATTATGAAGAATTGAGAACATATGATACTGGAATTATACAACATAAAAACTACTAGATTTTGATCCAAAATCCGACGGTTTTTTCCGACGGCGCGTGGATTTTTTCTTTTAACCGTGCCAAAAATCAGAAAGATTAAATTTTTTTTTGAAATGGTGGGGATAAGTGTCACTTAAGCGACGTCAATTCTCCTAAGTGTCGCTTAAGCGACGGCGCTAAAATTTCTATCCTCCTAAGTGTCGCTTAAGCGACGGATATCTTCCTAAGTGTCGCTTAAGCGACGGCTCTAAAATTGCTTGATTTTTTGAAATCCAACTACAAGGATAAAAGGGAATTGTCAACCTGGAAATGTTGAAAGTTCTGTAAAAACATTGTGGTAAATCTTCGATATTGATTCATAAGATCTCATGAAAATGAAACTATTTAGCAATGATACCCTTCTAAGAACACCCATGTTTACCCCACATCAAGGCCCGCCATCTAAGTAGGTCACCAATCATACATGCCACTACATGATTACATGAATCCTAACTAGTTTACCTTATATATCTCTTGGTTATATTTCAAATCTAGCATTTTCTTTTCATATATAGTGTTGCACCCTAAAGATCATTAGACCAATGCAAACATGTAAGTTTTACTAACTTTCCAAATCAAACACATCTAATTCTCATCAAAGATGGTCGATATACTTCATCATTGTTGGAGAAAAAATAATTTTCTAATTTTGGTTTATGGTAGGTTCCAATCATAACTACTGCAACTGAAAATGCAATCAAATAGAAATAGACAATATATTATTTACCTTTCAAGGAAACTTCCCCATTAATTGCATTGAAAACAAAGAAGGACACTCTATTGGACAAAAATCTAGAGCATGTATACTTTATGCCATTTCCTTTGTTTGCAATAGGAGTCTCTGAATTGCACTTTGATAATAACCTCCAAGTGATCCTGGATTTGAACAATACTTAACATCCAACTCCTTCCATAATATCATTCTTGGTCTCTGTATCCAACATTGTCTCCATGCCAAATAAGCTAACAACACTTTCAAAATACACTTAATTCGTTAATTATTTAAAATGGAAAGCGCCATATGGGTGAATATCCCTCAAGCAAGGTGGTAGGAACTCAAGAATTCTATGGATTAATGAACCAAACACCAATTTCTTTATAAGACAGAACATCAAATTTGCAACCAGAACCAATTCCACATTTTCTTATTCCCCATGAAAATGATCATGCCTTTATTTAGGTCACTGGCCACTTGTCTTTCTTAAGGTCATTTACCCTATGATTATGATATGCATACACTTTTTGTGTTTGGGAAAGCATTTTGTATACATTGTCCTCATCTCTTCACACACAATACTTGATATACTTAACTCTAGCAAGATCCTAAATCCCACACCCAAGACTTTTAGATACTTCATGAATCAAACACAACCATCACTAAAATGTATATTCTAACCCATTGCAATTTTTCTTAGCTTCACTAGAGTGATTGTAGCTATTAATATGCTTAATATAGTTTATCATCGCTTAAAAGCACTCTACCCACCAAGCGTTGTCATACCTTGGATCCAAATATATGGTCGAAATCGATTACGACATGAGTTTATGTTTTAAACCAAAAATAGAAAATTGATTTGGGATTTTTGTTGTGGAAAAGAGGCAAGTCGAGGGTTTCTCCTATCATTCATGCAAACTTGTCGAAAAGAGGCAAGTCGAGGGTTTCTCTACATCAACCACTGCTGCTGCAACTTCTGTGGGATTCCCATTATTTGGTGGTTCTATCTCCAAGACAAATGGTATGAATTCAGTTCCATTTTCGTTTTCTGGAAAGAGCAGTGCTGCATCTGCTATTGCAAAGACGGATTCCAAATTGAGAAACCCTGAAACGATTCCACAGGTTGAACCATCATCTGTTATAGGTGAAGACCATTCATTTAAAATCTCTACCAGTGGTGCAAATTTCACAGTAAAATCCCAAAATGAACTGAAAACCAGTGCTGTCTCTCCTTCCCCATCACGAGAAGCTCTGGGTGCAGCAGAGAAGTGCTATCTGTGAGATTTAGAATGGGAATGGGAGGGGTTTCTGCCCTTTGTCCGCAGAGGAGTGGTCAATAGGTAATTCTTCATCACATGAACAATAGGAGAGGGTCGAAGAGGATAAGGCCGCAGGGGACAGAGCTCGCAGAGGAGAGGGCAGCAAAGGAGGGTTTGCAAAGGAGGAGGGTTTGCAGAGGTCACACTGAGGCTGATAGAATGCCCCAAATGGATCCGTTCTCAGTCATTCCACCATATCAGTTGCACTTGTATGTAGATGCTCTTTAATAGATAAGTTAACCTCCTTGCTTGAGTTCATTTCTTTTACCAGGCTTTCCATGTTCTTCAGCAAAAATAGATCAGTATACATACATCTCTCTTCTATAGAGGGAATTAAATTATTGAACAGGATTCTACATTTATCATGTATACCCTCAAATAGCCTGTCAAACTTTATGGTCATTATGACCTCAAGCAAACTATTGAAAACTTCTGCATCAACCTCAATTCCCCCTAATGCATCTCTTGCTCTGAAACATTGCTCAATTGTATACAAAAATCCCTCAAAACCCTAACCCCAAATGGATCCGTTCTCAGGCATTGCTCTGAAAAATTGTTGTTGAGGCTTGTTCCACTGCTTCCACTATCAATTGAAGAGGATTTGATAGTAACAATATGATGGCGGAAATTGGGAGAGCTTGTCACTCTAGAACCAGTTGCTGTTTCACAAGGGCAATCAAGGATTGAACTACACCAGTCATCAGAGGTCGATAATCTGCTTCTGATTGAACACACATTGCTGCAATGGCTGCTACCTGCAGGTTTCACCAAATGTGTAGACTTTAAAGTCATAAGGTCATTCCCACACATCAAGAAAATAGACATAGACATGAAGAGATTGAGCTTTCTAAAATGAACTTTAGGTACCTGTATTAGTTCCTTCTTTGAGTACTGCCCTTCCAGAACAGGATCGACCAGTTCCATGACCCTCTCTCTATCAGTAAGGCATGGAAGAGCCAGACAAAAGCAAGTAAGAATTCCATTAAACAAAAGCATGCAGAAAGGCCAAGTATACCTGAAAAGTAAAACCAAGTATCTAGAAAGTGATCAATAGGGTGGAACTATTCAATCTGGCAATAAAATAGCTGGGCCTTCAGATAATTAGGCAATGCTAGAGCAGCAAATGCATTTCAAAGTTACTAATTACCTAACAGAGGGCTCCAATGAGCTGGCTAGCACTCTCTTCAAAATCTGGTCATGCTTGTAGCCATCTGATTAAAGCCTTCTGCAAGGTGCATAGTCACTTCCATATCTTTCAAGGTTCAGTAATGAGTCAACACTAAAACCAACCAGAAAGCATGCCAAAACATGGCTTTGGCTTTGACTGATTCGTTGCTGGCTATTCCATGCAGTAAAGGATCAGTTATGCTCTAAGGACTTTGATATAGACAACTGTCTATAAATTCTCCAGTTTCAAATTCAACAAACTTGGTCTTGTTTTGGTAGGGAAGGTTTCATTTGATTTAACTAGTCGATTGAGACATTGCAGCTAATCAAAGAAGGGGTGAAATGGGCAGACAGGACCTTAATTTGACAAGCAAAGTCTTATTGGCACTTTTCATTTGGAATGCAAAATATTTGAAAGCTGTATATATACGTTTGTCAGAGCAGACCTCCCAAGCCCTGATTAGAATATGGTTGCCTAATAGTGATGGGCTTATGTTTGTGCCCTGGGCTTCACCAGCTCAAATTAAAAGGTCAGATTTGCTTCATTTGTTAAGGGGAACATGTTGAGGAACAAAACATTCATACCATACCAAGGGTTGGGGAATAAATCAAGTAAGCTATGAATGATTTATCCATCAAATGAGAGGTTGGGGTCAAATTTTTCATATTGGAAAAAAGGATACTTAAGAAAATACATAGTACAAGAGAACAAGATAGAGAAATAATCAATACCCAAGAGACAAGTACGCCTTGTCCAGGAGGCCTCTTCATGTCTACAGGTACACGACCTGTCAAAAGCTCTAAAAGCACAACACCAAAGCTGTAAACATCTAATTTTGTAGTCAAGTGTCATGTCAAAGCATACCTGCAGTAAAAATTGTATCGAGTGATCAGAATTCAAGCAGTAAACTTCTTGTATCTCAGGCTACCTGTTGCTGATGTTAAGGAATAGCATTTGATGTACGTTAAGAAACTTACTTTGGGGCAACATATCCTGTAGTTCCTAAAATTCGAGTGGATATTTCACCATTCAATTTTTCAGAACCAAGCTTTGCCAAACCAAAATCAGACACTTTGGCATTGTAATTCTTGTCAAGCAGGATGTTGCTGGCCTTAAAATCCCGGTGTATCACTAGCAGAGTAATATGCTCATGAAGGTATTCAAGACCTCTAGCATTATTTATATGAGGTAAGAACAAGATTTTCTGATATCTTGTATGGCATTTTGACAATCTTGTACATATTTTTTCACTGCCTATTACCATTGAATTTCTGTTCATTCATTGTTTCATTATCGTATATTTTGAGGCAGCTATACATTTTATTCTCATGTATGGTACTTGTGTATGGTAGTAGAATAATATTTTCACAAGATAGAGGTTATATCATGCTTGTTTGATATTTCCCAATAATTTTATGAGCAGAAGATGAGAAATCCTAGTTACCTTATCCACCGCAAAAGAAGAAATCCCCACAAACTACCTCTATTATGATGCCCTATTTTATTTTATGGATACCATAGTTGTTTTGATGTGTTGTGCTTGAGTCCTCTCGGTCACCCGTGGTCACATTTGCTGAAGGAGAGAGCAAGCCAGCAAGAAAATGCAGGAAAATATGTATGTAAGGTCCCTATCCCAAATGAGCTAAAGCTTTTCCCAACTGACTTGTACTTGGTTATGGATCCTCTTCAAGTACCCTTGTGTACTTCATTCTATGGTTCAAGCAGTACTCCATCATTTGTCGTGGGACAGTCTTTTGGATCCTTGGGAGCTCTGCCCTTTGATAATAATTCCTTCCTGCAGCTGGGGTTGAAATATGATCCTTTGCAAATGGATTCATGTATGGCCCTGTTATTCCCATTCTATTGCTCACTTCTTGTTTAATAGATCATAATGGATTTGACACCCATAGAACTCTGCTCGACTACCCATTTCGTATTCAACTGTCCACATGTGCAACCTCTCAAGTTAATTTACCCCTTCACCTTGTCTTAACTTGAACCTTGCAGAGACCAAGGTGTGAGGCATCCAATGTTGCAACCTGTTAACAGTGAATTTACCCTAGCCAGATTCAGTGTTAAGTTCTAGCAGGCTCATATTTTATGATCAGGATGAAGTTCTCCAAAGTTCATCTTGATTGATTCAGCATGAATGGTCCATAGACATCAGCAGTGGATTAGACATCAACTGTTCATGGACACATCATTGGTGGATTCAGTTACCAGTATCATCGGTTTGTGAGTGCTTTGACCAAACTTAGCAAATGGTCACATATCTTGATTTCCAGAGCTGTCTTGCATAGGTCCTCAGAGCAGTTTTACTCAGAGCAGCGCATAAATGGGGGCATTGTAGTCAGTACTTCAGTTTAGTGATCTTCTGAGTTAGTAGCATTCCCATGCATGTAGATGACATGCATTATTCTTGGTGCATAAATGAGCAAGTCAAGACAAATCAGATTTTCAAGATTTGCTTTCCTGGAAATTCCTAGTTTTAGAAATTTCATCTTTCATGGAATCTGATCACATATTTGGAATCATGGATACCCTTTGTGGTGTTGTGCATAGGATCCAATTTTGGTGGCCATTGGATAAAGTCAAACTTTTGGTCAAAGTTGATCAAAATTAGGGTTTCTGCACTTTCAAAAATGTTACAGTTTTATATACCCTTTTTTCAGTGCAACAGCATGGAGGCCAAATTTGGTGGCAATCCAAGACCATGAAAAATTAGGTCACAATTAGGGTTTCCATTTGAGATTTGGTGGTATTTTTGGGTAACCTTTATGGTGAATAGTGATGGTGTCAAATCTCAACTTTTAAGTCATTCTGGGATATCCAAAAATTACAGAAGTTGATTTTTGTAATTCATTTTGCAGGAGGTTTTACTTTTCCCTGCAATGAAGCCGCAAGAATAGTTTCATTCAAAGGTGAGTTAGTTGTTACTTGAAATATTTGCAAACATTTTGAGTTAGGAATTACCATATCCCCACCCAGCCCCATTCTATTAGTATTTCATAGGAAGTGAACCTCTCATTAATATTGCACTCAGTAGTTTGGTATAAGAACAGTACAAAACTATAAAGCCATATTTTCTACCAGTAGGTGGGCTTAAGAATAAGTGAATCATGTTTCTTTACCTTTGCAGATAATTTTGTGAGGTCTTGTCTATATGTCATTTTTTTCTTAATATTCTGTACATATTACCAGGTGGATACCTTTTGCTTTCTGATTTGCATAACACCCCAACTTGAATGGTTGTCAATTTGTGCTTATCAAGCACTTAGGTGATAAATTCTAGTCATTTTGCATTCTAATAAGGTGTCTGTGTTTCATTAATATGTTCTTTCTTTGTAGTTTGCAGAAGCTAAGTCAAATCGAGCTTCTGAATGAGCTTAATTCTTCTTTTTAAAGAGATTTTGGTCTATTTTTGAAGAATTTATCATTATAATGGACAGTTGGGCCCTTGCTTTTTCTGATTTGCATCAATACAAAGATTCTGTGAGTCAGTATCTTCGGTCAAGGTCTCCATCTTCTTTATTAAGCAGCTTGTTCATCTTGTAAGTTGTTGGATAACACTGCATAGTCTTGTAGAGTAACCTACCCTGAATTTTCTCCCTTTCTTCATCTAGTGTGCAATGTCTTGACAGAGTGAATATGTCAAAGCAGCTCTGTGTAAGAATCAAATCAGTAAGAGGAATGTTTGCCTGAGATGGTGGATACTTGGACAATGGGTGAACGGTTTTATAAGAGGTGATGAAATGAATGTATGTATAGCATCATTGATCAAATTATTAGAGCCAAAGCAAGAGCAATTTATGTGTGTCATTCAGCGTGGCAATTTCTGTATGTTCAAAAGATTTTCCATCTTGTAGAGTAACCTACCCTGAACATGATAGTTATTCTTACCAAAAAAAAAACAATTAGTGTGGCTTGAATGAGACCTGAACTTATTAAGTGGATCAGCTGTCAAAATAATAAGCCTCATGTGACAGTTTGTTGAAAGTAATGGATCACATAACCATTGAATTAAGTTCTGAGAAATTGAATCTTCTATATTTGGCAAGTGAATCTTCACTATGAAGCAACTTGGCAATACTTTTACCTTCAGGACAGCCTTAAATAAGCTAGAAGGACCTCTGCTCATACATCCAGTTTATATATATATATATATATATTCTCTATTAGCAGGTACACCTGTTAATAACATCTACAGCAAGAAGGAATACTTTTTGGGTGTCTTGGACTAGGTGTACAACTCAGATATGCACTTGGGTGTTTCCAGGCATGTGTTTATGTTCTCATAAATCATTTTCTTAGTTATAAATGCTTGCTGTTATGTCATCTTCAATTTACTCTTGTGATTGTAATATCATTATCAGATTTGCACATATGCCAATTTATGTATTTGATTGCAAACTCAAATGAAACCTCAAGAAACAAGTACATTGAGCCTTTAAAACGAAGAGCAAATCAGATCTACCTTGGAAAAACACAACAGCAGTAAGTTGGAATCTTACAAAAAGACTTTCCATCTCATCCCAAGTCAAACTTGGGCTTGACCCAGTTGACTTGGTTAAGCCATGAATAAGTGTGGGATGAGATTCCTTCCATTCACTGGTGTCTCCAGGAGTCTGTACTATTTAACTGACCTAATATTGGAAATTTGCTCATGATGCGTGTTGTCATGGGAGCTTATTAGAGCCTGGAAGTAAAAGGTGATGAGCATGAAGCTAGCAATGTGGGGCGATTGGCCTCTAAATTTGGATAAAATTAAAGTGAAGACTTGCATGGTGATTAACTAAATTCAGTACAAGATTCTGACTGAGTATTGATATCTGTCTGAGCTTAACTTTTTAATATTTAGATAATGAATTTCACAGATTCTTATGCTAAATGTTTTGGCATGTAATCCATAGTTGAGTTCTTTTATGGAAAACACTTTAGGGATTGAGTTGCAAATTGCCCTTCGGAAAGCCTCAGTTGTAACAAGTTGTTGGTAGTGAGCTACAAGGCATTACCTGGCAGTTGAATGGCACCAAGAGGAGTCAAATCCGTGCAAGCTGGGATTTCTTTATCCTTCATTGGGAGAGGAGTTGGAAGATGGGATTTCTTTTCAAAGTATCCTAGAGTGAATACCAGGCTGCTAGGTCTTTTCTGAAGTTTCTTAAGCACAGTAGCAGGAAAAGGAGTAAAGAAGAACTTTTTGCGATGGCAATGTAAAATCCCAAATTAAATTCTTGCTTACCACCTGGATTTTCATTTATTGCTCAAAGAAAATGCCACCAATGATAAGCAGTATCAAATATCAAGTCATTTTGAGATACCCAACAAATAGGTCTAAATTAGGGTTTCATGTGAATACTTTGACCTAGTCATTTGCACCTTTCTCCATGATCAGGTGTCAACGTATTTTGACCATATGAGCAATTTGCCATAATTGAGAGATTGCTTAGAGAAGTTGCATGTTGCCTAAGTAACTGACATGTGGTGCCTCTTCTTGGATAGTACATTTTTTAGGTTAACTTTCCTTGAACTCCATGTTTGCTTCAATTTGGTATTGTTTGTGTTCCTAGTATGCTTTTGTCAGTTTGACATGTGAACCAAGCATGCTATTCTTGTGCGGGAGGGTCAATTATTTGATAACGTATTGTTTCCTTCGAATTTGTGCTCCACATGACCTCTATCTTCAGTCCATGGAGAAGTGTGCCCTACGGTCTACCCAAAAGGAGTTTATTTGACTTCCACCTCAACTCACTCTAGTCTAGTAG
>LPNX011236225.1:153069-192831 GCA_001517045.1 Pseudotsuga menziesii
AGCTAGAGCTATCACAGCTGGCATCTTGTCCTTGTTCGTTTTCCCATTTCCATCCCTTTTCCTACACTAAAACTACCATACATATTGTTGAGGTGTACTCTTACTATATCACCTAGAGCGCCCCCACTCCATGCCTTTAGCAATGTTCCTTAATGATACCCCCTTTGAGCTGGAAGAGAGGAAATCTAATGAGAGGGGAAGAGCAATTGAGGTGACTGTGGGTAGCCTTCCTGAGTTGCACAAGACTAGCTCCTTTGTGCTGGGGGCTTTGCATAATTGGGGTTGCTAGATTTTTTTTGTAACAAGTGACTTGGTATCTTTGACTACACATGCACACTCCTTTGAAAATGAGTTCATTTCTTGAGATAGAGAGTTGCTGGAAATTTTCATTTTTTTGGAAAAAACTGGTTTGGTTAGTTGCCTTTTTGTATGATTAGATTGATTGAGGAAGATGTGAGTCTGTAGGCCTTGGATTTTCTGGTCACTTATGTTCCAAATCATAAGAAACTATATTAAGAGAAGTCTGTGACTCTGTATGAAACATATCTACATATCCTATCGTGGGGGCATAATTTCTTCTTCCTGAAGTTTTGTTCCATTGTTAAAGTTCTTATTGTCATTAGTATTTTTGTAAGTGATTTTTTTACTGGTTATATATGGGAGCTGTAGGAAGTACCTCTGACAGATGTTTGTGAAGCTTTCAAAGTACCAATAGGCATGGTCCGGGCTCTGCAAGAAAATGCTGGAAGATTTGCATCTATGGTTTCTGTTTTTTGTGAGAGACTTGGCTGGCATGATCTAGAAGGATTGGTTTCAAAATTTCAAAATCGAGTTTCCTTTGGTGTAAGGGCAGAGATAACTGAGCTTACTTCAATTCCATTTGTAAAGGTACTGCTTGAATATTGCATCTCTTTGTTTGCTTTATAGAAGGAAATAAATTTATATTGTTATTTACATATTGTGTGAAATTGTCAAATACTTTCAGAGTTCAATATACTAGTCATTTGTGTGGGTTAGAATCTCTTTGGACAATAAGAGTAGCTTCTTGGTTTGGTTTTTGGGTAGGGTGCAAGGGATAGAGCACTTTATAAGTCTGGCTTGTGTACTCCTCAAGCAGTTGCGGAAGATTCTCTTCTGGAACTTGTAAAGGCTCTCTTTGAGGCATCTTCATGGGCAGCTGAAGGTAAATTAGGTCGAAAAAAGGAAATTTCATTTTACCTGTCTAAATACATAAATTACTGACATTCAAAATGTAAAATGGATGATATATATTGTGTTCAATGCTGATAGTACTTGATTTTGGGTGCCACCAAAAGGGTGATATGCAATTGGATATTTCTTGAGGGATTCTGTTAATGATTTTGTTTGCTTTCCCATTAGTCCTTTTTTATCTGATTTGTGTTGTGATAAGAGATAGGAAAAGTATTTTGGGAACTAGTTGTTTGGGCACTTTTGATTTTTTAACTAGGAATTCTAAACTATCCATTCTCTTTTTTACTTATTTAATAATTACCAATGGCTCTACCAAACACATTTCAAAGCTGAAAAGGGCCTTTCATGTCACCTATATGGTTAGCATTTTGTATTCGCAGATGAACAAAACTCTACCAAGGAGCCTACCCATTCGTAGACCTGGCAATTGGAATTTGGAACCAGATGTTTTTTGGGATCATTGTTTCTTTTAATTCTTGGAAATTAATTTACTATAAATTTGAAACTATGCATGCTTAATTTTTTCTGTTTTTGTTACCCATGGATCCACAAACCAGATCACAGAGCCCAATATGGCCTTTTATGTTTTATGCCACCTATATGGGTAGCATTCTCTATTAAGTGACAGACAAGAATATTTGAATATTGAAATATGGGCTTCGTGCAATATACTAGCAGAATCTTCCTCTATATCTTGGATGTGACTACTGCGTAGTACACAGATCCCATCAGGACTGTTGTCTTCCCCTTCTAATATTTTGTCTTAATCCCTGTTTTGAGAGCATATTTAGGAAGAAAAAAATCAAGGGAAAGTTCCTCAATTCCATTTTCATTTCCAAATGACAACACCTACCCAGCTGGTACCTATATTGTCAGTAGTTACAGTCAACATGGATTCATAAATGGCATGCTCTGGATAAAGCAGCTCAATGCTGGCCTTGTTCAAAGCAATGGCACATAACTTAATAAAGTCTAAGTGATAAAGTACTTAGAAAGGTTTTCAAGCATAGGTAGGTGTTGGTAATGTGGTAGTTCTTAGCTAAAGGTATTGGCGGGTTGTGAAAGAAGAGGTGTAGTCTACCTATAAGTAATCCCGGATGACAAAGTCTTCGGGAAGAATGTCTGGAAGTACTTCATAATTGTGAAGTGTTGGCCATGCCTTAAGATTATGATAGTTGGTGTCATAGTAATGATTGAAACTTTCATAATAGATTCAAGTGAAACCCATGCCAAAGCCGCAACTGATGAGAATAGTTGGCCATGCCTTAAGATTATGACAGTTGGTGTCATAGTCATGATTGAAACTTTGATAATAGATTCAAGTGAAACCCATGCAAAAGCCGCAACTGATGAGAATATGCAACCAATGGGAATTTTAAATGTTTGTGAACTCGATATATCAAGTTGGGGATGGGCACACTTCATTGCTGCATATTTATAGGCTGAGTCACAGGAAAGCAGTAAGAGATATTTCCATAGGATTTTGCTAGAATGACAAAAAAGATAACAATCAACATGTGTAGACAATACATGGAGGTGCTGATAGACAACGGGTTCACTTAGGAAACACATAAAGTGTCCATGATCTTTTTGTATTTTTCACTTCGTTAAGGATTTGAAACCAATGTTTCGATCATGAATCTTTCTCACTTCAGGGAAGTAGATATAGGAAGAAGTTTTATGAAGAAACCAGCATGACACCTCATAACTTGTTACGACAGTACTCCACAATGTCTTATGGGTTGTCTTGGAGAGAAGATCAAAACAGATCAAATTGAGAAACACCCACACAATTTCGAGATATTTTTTTTTATTTTAAATATTCCCTTCCGTCGCTTAAGCGACGATTCCTATCTGTTGCTTATGCGACACTTACTTCTTCTTACCGTCGCTTATTCGACGCTTACATTTTTTGTCCGTCGCTTAAGCGACGCCTGAACCTGTCGGTTAAGTGATGCCTTTGTGCGGAAGGTGTCGGTTAAGCGACGCCTGTAGGTGTAAATGTTGTTAAAAAATTTTGTGACTATCGCTTAATAAGTGTCGGATAACCGACAATGTACATTCAATCGACGGTTAGTTAAGTGTCGCTTAGCCAACGGTTACTTAGGTGTCGGATAACCGACAACAAGTTTCCGACGCTTGAGAAAAAATCAAAGTGTCGTACATGCGACAGGAAAGTGTCGAAAATCTGACATGACGGCCGTCGGATTTTTAGTCGAAATGTAGTAGTGAAAGTACCTTTAAAATGGAATGTTAAACCTTTTAGACAGAAATTGAGGAGGATTGATCCAGCCTTGTTTCTTGTTATTGAAAAAGAAGTTAAGGAGTTATTAGATGCCAAGATCATTGTTCCTCTCAGGTACTCTTCATGGGTTGCTAATCTAGTTCCTGTCAGGAAAAAGAATGGAGAAATTAGACTGTGTGTTGAATTTAGAAACTTGAATAGATATTCACTAAAGGATAATTATCCTCTCCCTAAAATTGAGCAAATATTGCAGAAGGTTGTTGGGGCACAAAGGATTTCTATGGTTGATGGCTTTTTAGGATACAATCAAATTTCTATGCATCCTGATGATAAAGAAAAAACAACTTTTACTACTCCATGGAGAACGTTCATGTATGATAAGATGCCTTTTGGTTTAATGAATGTTGGAGCAACTTTTCAAAGAGCTATGGAGATAGCTTTTGTTGGGGAAAAAGACAAGTTTGTAGTGATTTACTTAGATGATATCACTGTCTTTTCACAATCAGATGATGAACATATAAAACATTTGAAACAAGCTTTCCTAAAATGCAGAAAATTTGGTTTATCCTTAAATCCAAAGAAGTCACACTTTGTTGTACAGGAAGGAAAACTATTGGGTCATTTAGTTTCAACTAATGGTATAAGGGTTGACCCAGAAAGGGTGAAAGAAATATTGAAGATAAGTCTTCCAAGGAGTAAAAAAGATGTCCAATCTTTCATTGGTAAAATCAACTTTCTACGTTGGTTTATACCAAACTTTGCTAAGACTATCAAGTAGATTACAACCATGCTAAAGAAGGATCAAGAAGTCAGGTGGACCACTGAAGCAAAGAACTCATTTGAAAAAATTAATATGGCTCTTACCGAAGCTCCAATATTAGTAAGTCCAGATTTTACCAGGGAATTTCTATCCTTTTCCTTTGCATCTGAAGATACATTGGCTATTGTTCTGTTGCAGAAGAATAAGGATGGTATTGAACAACCTATTGCATTCTTCAGCAAAACTCTTAGAGATTCTGAATTAAAATACAGCATCTTGGAAAAACAGGCTTACTCTTTGGTAAAAGCTTTGAAATTTTTCAGAATCTATGTTTTGCATTCCAAAGTTATTTCATATGTTCCTAATGCTGATGTAAAAGATGTTTTGACACATCCTGACAACGAGGGAAAAATAGGCAAGTGGATTGCTAAAATCACGGAGTTTGATGTAGATCTCAGACCTACCAAACTAGTAAAGGGACAAGGTTTAGGTAAGTTGTTGGCTGAATCAAATTGCCAAGCTCTAGGATTGCATTTGATGGCAGAGGAGCCAGCTCAGGAAGAAAATCAAGCAGAGCTGGAGAAATAGAAGATTATGGATTTCTATTCAGCATCCACATGGTATGTAGAAATTTTATATTTTATGTTGTATTTTCAATGTCCTAAACACTTAGATAAAAAATCTCCTAGGTCTTTGAAGCTAAGAACTACTAAGTACCATTTGGTAGAACAACAGCTATTTTGGAAGGATCTAGGGGGTATTCTACTCAAATGCTTAGATAAACCTGAAATTGAAGGAGTGATTTCTCAATCTCATGAGGTTGCTTGTGGAGGTCACAAGTATTGGAAGGAAACTGCATACAAAATTTTAAGAGCTAGATACTATTGGCCCTCTTTATTTTTAGATGTATATCAGCAGGTAAGAGCATGCATCCCTTTTCAGAAATTTGCTGGTAAACAAAAATTGTTGTCATTACTTTAAAACCAATTGCAGTAAGTGCCCCTTTTCAGCAGTGGGGTCTGGACTTTATAGGAGAGATAAGTCCATCTTCCTCAGGACAACACAAGTGGATTTTGACTACAACAGATTTCTTTACTAAATGGGTGGAAGCTATCCCCACAAGGAATGCCATAGATAAAGTGATTATGGAGTTTATTGAAGAAAATATTCTCAGTAGGTTTGGGTGTCCTCATAGAATAGTAATAGATAATGCAAAGGCTTTTAAGTCTAAGGAAATGGGAGCATTTTGTGAAAAGAATGGCATCTTGTTGAAACATTCAACTCCTTACTATCCTCAAGGTAATGGTTTAGCTGAGTCCTCCAATAAAAATATCATTCAGAGTATCAGGAAATTGATGAAGCATAATAAGAGATCATGGGATTCTATGCTGAAATATGCATTATGGGCTGATAGAATAACAGTCAAACAAGCAATTGGAACTTCTCCTTTCCAATTAGTGTATGGTACAGATGCAGTTTTTCCTATTCAGTTGGGTATCCCAATGATGAAGTTTTTTTAGGATTGTCAGGAAGAACCTCATGATATGCAGAGAAGGATTTATGCAATGATAGAGTTGCAGCAGAATAGAGAAAAAGTGGAAGAAAAGGCACAACTATATAGATTGAAGATAAAAGAAATATTTGACAGGAAAATCAAAGATAATACTTTCTCAATAGGAGATATGGTTCTAAGATGGGATGCGAGGAAAGAGAAAAAAGGGAAACATGGCAAATTTGATAACCTCTAGTTTGGCCCTTTCCTAGTATGTAAGTTTTTGGAAAATAACACTTTTGTTCTACAGACTTTGGAGGGTGAGGAATTGTCAAGTCCAGTCAATGGACAATTCCTCAAGCATTTCTATAGTTTTTGAGGTGAAATTTTAGTTTTCATTGTATATACCGGTGTGAGTAAAACACAATAAGGACTCCATAACCCAATGGAAATTTTGCAGATTAGCAGGTAGCAGTACAGAAGGCACTGGTATACAGGTTCTTGAAGCCTCACAGGGAGGACTTCATCCCGTAGCAGGAGCCAAATGTTAAGTCATGATTTTTTCTTCCTTAGTTTTATGCTTTTATTTGTGTTTTTGAACCTTGCTAGTACTTTTTTGTTTCTAGGAAATTTTCTTTATAAAGATAATTTTGAGTTCAAACTTTTAATTTTCATAATTTCGATTTTTTTAAGCCTGCTTTTATAAAAATTTTGCTTTGATTTCATTATTGAAGGGTTTTACAAGGCATATATGGATTAAATGGTTTTTATAAATGACACTAAGGTCGAGATTGAGCACATAAATGAAGGTCGAGATTGATACACTAGAGCGCTACAAGAAAGTCGCGAATGATAAAATCATCATTTTTTTAGTTCGATTTTTTGGGTGTCTTGTCTCTGAGGTGTTAATCATATCATTTGATGGATTTGATACGTGTCCTGCATAGTTTTATCATTGAAACAGGTGGATGATCATCATAAGAAGTATATCATGGCGATTGCATGCAGAGCAAGATGAATGATGACAGCGAGTAGAATGAGATAGATTTTTTCAGGAGTATGTTCCTTATCTGAAGGACATGAAGGATATTGAAGGACGTGGTGAGAATACACTGCTGAGAAATTGAGATTTTTTCAACTAAATGAGGAATTAGGGATTTCCAGCAGTGATTGTTTGAAGTGGTCTAGATAGTTAGAGACAGGTGGAATGTGAAATTCAACACTTAACCATTGAAGTGATTGCATTCCAACCCTCGTATTGGTCTTCTAAATAGGTAGCCCATGTGTCATTGCTAGGGTTTTCTTAATTTGGGGCTTTTCTGATAAAATCCTTAATCTTAAAATTTGAAGGAGGAATACGATTTTTTCACCTAATACACTGTGAATGATGAATTATTAACAAATATATTCAAAGTATTCATCATTTAAAAAAGTAAAATTCAAAGCAGAACTGTTGGAGTTTCCCTGAACTCTGTGATTAGGTCAGATTGTTATAATTTGGCACAAAATATTTCTGAACTTTGTGTTAGGACAGATTGTTATGATTTGAAGATAGTTAGATTGTGGGATATCGATAGGTGCTATTAAACCATAGTGAATATGAAGGAAAGTGGAAAAACAAATAGAGCTGAGCCCACTGACCTAAGCTGGGTAGATAATTTTCCAGAATGTGAAGAGTTATTTTCAAATACAGGATGGTTGACATTTTTCAAAATGATTGATGGATATCATGCAAAGGTGTCTCATAAATTTTCCCAGTGTTTTGATAAAGACATTGTGTTTTTTGATACTTTACAGTTCAAAATAACTAAGGAGTTGATAGCTGAGGAAATAGGTATTTTGAACGAGGGAGAATTGTGGTTTAAGAAGGTCCCATTCACCTTCAATGCACAAAAGTACCTACTTCCTGGTGTAATTGCAGATTGGGGTAAAGGTGTACCAATTCATAACTTCAAACCTGAATGGATTGAGCCCATTAAAGTTTTACAGAGTTATATTACATGTGAGGGTAGATATGCCTTTGCTTTCAAATACCACTTCAGATTTCTTCAACATCTCAGTGATGAATCCAAGATGAAATTACCCTTCTTCTTTCTGAAGAGTCTGCAAAAGATGTCATTTAAGGAGCACCAAAATCATACTAAGCAGTCCATTTTCCATCATGGACTCATCAAACTCATCATAAAAACTGCTTTGCGGAGTAGGGGAAAGACTTGGCCAACTAAGGAGATTAAGCCCACACAAGTAGCTTAAAGCAGCTCCCGGTGTGTTTGAGATAGCAAAATCTCGCTGGTTATGGTCCTGCTACCAACTGAATTTTTCTCTTAAGGAGAAACTAAAATTCAGTAAAAATTTATCCTAATGTTATTTCTATCTAAATTAACCCTAAAATTAGTTTTCTACTACCTAAGTTATCCTAGAATTTCTTTCTTAATGAAAGTCTTCGATTTTTAATATTTTGTATTTACTATTCTAAATTTTAAAAAGACTATTATAATTATTCTAAAATTACCCAAATTCTATTTAGCAACCGTTAAATGTAAATTATACTAAAATAACACTAACTAAACTATTATATCCCAGCTGAGAGATAAATGAGTAAGATCTAAATGAAAATATTTAAACCATCCACACTAAATCATTCTGCTATAGGTTACCTTGACAGAGAAATTGAAATAAGCAATTACTTCAGATTTTTCTGAAACGTTTAATTAATTAACAACTAATAAACAACATTAAATATTTGAATAGAAGATAATGTTCATAATGAAAACATTGCAAAAATACAAATGAGATCAAAACAAACATAAATATGTATATCATTATATCTCGAATTTTCAATAGAAACACTGATTAATTCAATTATAATAACATACCAATTCAAATACAATATTGTGTTGACAAAGTGTAATATCAAATAATGAATACAATTTCACTGAAAAATTACAGCTCCTGGTATTCAACCTTTTGGGAATCAAAGGACCTTTCTTAACCCAAAGAATGGACCTCACATCAACAGGACACCCCACTATTTTCACCGATTTGTTATCTCACAATATACATGTTAAAGAACTTTCACATAAGAACATTTTATGCCATATACAGATGTCTACATGGTCATGTTGAGTTGGAGTGCAATTTTTTAGAATCTTTATTCATTGTTGGTTACTAATATTATATGCACATTTATATGATAAGTTCACCTACGGTACGATTTTCTCTCTAGATATTTTATTTGTTTCTTAATACTTGCTTATATTATACTAACAATACTTATGAATCATTGATATTATTTGTTTTTAAAAAAATATCTTTGAGGTTTGATTCTTAAAATAATTCCAATTTGTTTTATCTTGAATACGAGTTTGACATTTGCAACTCAAACTCCATATTCTCCATACTCTCATGTCATTTTGTATTCAATGGGTCTTTTTCATGATAGGATGTGTAAGGTAAGGATACATTTTTTTTAATATTGGTTAGAAATTCTCGTCACTCGAGGCCAGTGAATTTCAACCATTGGCTAAGAAATCGTAGCCCAGGGGTATCTAATTTGTCAAATCACCTGAATATTGCACCTTGCGTAAGACATGCAAACCTTTTACATGGCTGGATTTTTTAGTCACCCCTAAGGGTATTGAACTCGAGTCACCTTGCAAATAAAACCCACATTTTAACCAAGTGAGATAGAAAGAATTCATGAGTAAGGATAAGTTATAAATTAACTACGAATTTTATTTTTTCTATTAGTTTGGTTAAAAAATATTTAAGTATATAAATTATTGAATTTAAACTATACAAAACACACGTATAAAAAATTTATTTAGGCAACAACAAGGTAAGGTGTGGGAGGATCTATTTATTTTTGGATAGTATATTCCATGACTTGTAGGGAAATAGGAACATGGTAACAAGTTCATCTTTCTCATATCCATGTTTTGATGCTATCTATTGAATCCAACATTCCCCACCTTATTACTTATCAAGGCATGTTTCAAATTCAAGGGGTTTATGCGACATAAATTCTCTATATTTTAAAGTGGACATTCAACCATAGGTTCTATCCTTCGAGAATCGTCCCACACCTCACCTTGTCTCATTATGGAATTCAAATCATTTCCGTGTTCATCCTTCCTTAATTTAATACTCCTATAAGAGAAATACCAAAAACCTTCCCTAAAAAGAAAAGGTCCATAAAAATTAAAAAAAAATAAAATTGAATCTAAACTTGGGGATAAAATTACATATTGATGGAATTATAGTAAAAATTTGTTAAAGTATTGTAACTTCAGAATATATTCTAGATGTATTTATTGTATTCCTCGATCTGGAGATGAGTTTGGTCATGTAAGAGTCATTGAAAGAATCAATGTAAACTTATGGATGTAAGTCGGGTCAATAGTAGCAAAGTGTCATTATAATAAATATTATTTTTGGTGTCTTGCTAGATAAGTTGGCCCTGTCAGTTAGACAAGTCAGACATATTAGATCCTAGGTCAATTAAAGTGACAAATATAAATAGGTGGGATCTCCCATTCATTTGTACACACTCACTTAAGAAAGTTTGCAATAGAGATAAGAACAAGTGCGTCAGAAAGAAGAGAGAAGTATCTGTATGGGTTTTACACTGCTCTGATTGATTTCTATAATGAGGAATTTTTATGTGGTTTTCTCCCTTGTGGTTTCCCAGAGGAAAATATTTGTGTTCTTTATGTTACTGTACTTGTTGTTCTTTCAGTGATCCTATTAGCGAAAATTATTTTAAGATATCATCTAAGCAATTAAGAAAAACTTAACATGGTATTAGAACCACCCTGAAAGGAGACACTACACAAATAAGGTTTGTTACTACAAATAAGTCCCTCGACAAATCAACTAGAAAAGAGTGCTCACTCAACTCTCCCTGGAAGGGAACATATTTCTGTGAAAACATAAATGTATTATGAGAAGTTTTAGTTTTGGACCAGACGCTGTTCACGGGAAGCACTAGGGCTTTATTTTTCCTGAGACTTCATCATCAATCTCATAAAAATAAAGATACATTCTATATTTCCTTAGGAATTGTTTCCATCACTCAGCCCTACTGTGATCACAACTAAAAAATTAGGGTTTCTACATCAAACTCTATGTCATCTCGAAGAAGGTCATATAGAAGTTGTATTCATCAAGTAAGTACTACTTATTCTAATTCCATTTGAGGTTCTCATTCTATTAAAATATTACAAAGAGTACCAAGAAAGATGAGAAGCTTGAGGGTGCTGAAAATTTCAGAGCATGGAAGTATCAGATCATGCTCATCCTAGAAGAAAATGATCTAGAAGGATTTACAAAGGAGGAAGTTGCAGAACCAAAAGAAGTTGAAGCTAAGTCCAAATACAAGAAGGATATGATTAAGGATAAGAGGATCATATATGAATCCATCAAATATAACTCGATTCATCAAGTATCCTCAAGGAGGACACCAAAATAAATGTTTGATGCTCTATCCAGCTTATTTGAAGGAAGAAACATCAATAAAAAGATGACCTTGAGGAATCATCTCAAAAGTGTAAAGGATCAAAAGTCAGAAACCATGCAATCATATTTCACAAGAGTAGCTCAAATCAAGGAGAATTTGGAAGCTATTGGTGATATGGTTGAAGAAGCATATAACAATGTAATGACCACCTTGAATGGTCTTCTAAGAGATTGGAAATCATTTATCTGAGGAATTTATTCAAGAATAATACTAACCAAGTTCTGATAGTTATGGGAAGAATGTGTTCAAGAAGAAGAAATAATACCAGCTAGATAAGAGAATCTAAACAAAAATGAGGATCAAGCTTTCGTAGTCCATACCAAAGTCAAGAACAAGATAAATAGTTATGACCATCCTCCTAGAAAGACTCAAGGTTTTAAGAAGTCCAATAAAGACTTATAAAATTATGAATGCTTCACTTGTCATAAGATGGGACACATTGCTATAAATTTTCCCATGAAGGCAGAACGAGTCAAGAAGAAGAAAATATTTCAGGCCCATGCTACTAAAGACAATGACCAAGAAGATAAGGAAAGAGCTAAGGAAAATGAATATTCCTGTGAAGAATATATGTTGATCTCTACACTCATAGGTTAAGTCTCACTATGAAATGGCACCTAGATAGTAGATAGTGGTGCCTCCAAGCACATGATAGGTTACAAGGAATCACTCTCATGTCTTGTACAAAAGGAGTCCCCACACAAAGTAATGCTTGGAGATGATTATCAATCAAAGGAATGGGAGAATCCTCCTATAAGATGGAATCTAGAAATTCCATGAAAATGAAGGATTTCATGTATGTCCCAGCACTAAAGAAGAATCTTCCTTCTATCTCATCCTTAGATAAGAAAGGGTTCAATTTTTCTTTTGTAGATGGATAAGTTCTCATGTGGACAAAAGGAAAAACTATAGATGATTTAGTAGTGATTGGAGATGAAAAAGGAGGACTCTAAAGATTAAAGGGACATGTAGACTGAATATTGATGACTAGTACCATAATCCCATGTGAGTTATGGCACATAAGTATTGCTCATATACATTACAAAGCATTGCCAATTATGAGCAAGGTTGTGACAGGTTTACTAGAGATTCAGATAGATCACGAAGGAGTGTGCAATTCATGTGCACAAGGATAGAATACTAAGAACCTTTATCCAAATAGTGACAGAAAAAGAAAAAGGGATCTTATATATTATTCATTCGATATATGCAGTCCAATTAAAACTACTTCATTAAGCGGGTATGTTGATTAAGCTTCCTTTATTGATGACTACTACCGCAAAACTTGGATATATTTCCTAAAGAAGAATGATGAATTGTTTGAAAGGTTCAAAGCTATTAAGGCCCTTGTAGAAAACCTCTTTGAAAAGAGGATCAAGATACTAAGATCAGGTAATGGAGGATATAGTGAGCAATAAAAGCTTATCGAATATATATCCAAATATATCATCAAATTGAATTAAGCAAATATTTCACCTTTGACGAAGATACAAATTTCAGAAAATAAAAGAATGATAAGGAATATGAAGAGGATCATGAAACTTCCATAGCTACAAAAGGTCCTAAACCAGTTAGGAATGAAGAAGAAGAATAGAGGATTGAGGATCATAATATGACAGAACCTCAGAGACCTAAATAATTTCCCAGTTAAATGATCTCATGTAAGAGAAGACATGCATGGGCTCGTGAGGTAATCAAAGAAGAAAAAAGACATGGTGTCCCACAAGGAATAATTAGAGAAATAAATAATCCAAATCCATACCCTATTTATGTATCTTTGATTTGGGATCTCGTTGATAATGATCCAACATGTTTTGAAGACACACCAAAGAATAAGGAGAGGGATGATGCAATGCTCGAGGAATACCAATCCATTATAAAGAATGATGTATGGGAAATAGTACCAAGACAAAAGGACAAGTCAATGGTATCCTCGAAATGGTTCTTCAAGACAAAGCACTTAGTAAATTTTAGTATAGATACGTACAAGGAACAATTAGTAGCTCACAGATTCTCCCAAAAGGAAGGAATCGACTATGAGAAGAAATTTGCACCAGTAGCTAGGTACACCTCAATTAGAACCATCCTTGCTTTGGCATCCAATATGAAGTGGAAATTACATCAAATGGATGTAAAGAGATCCTTTCTAAATGTCTTGATAAAAGAAGTATATGTCAAATAAGCGCAAGGTTTCGAGACTGATGATCAGGAAACTCATGTATGTAAACTCAAGAAGTCCTTGTATGGGTTAAAGCACGCACCCAGAGCATGGTATGGAAGAATTTATGGATTCTTGATGAGTTTGGGATTTACCAAGAGTAAAGAATATTCTAGCCTCTTCTATAAAGTTGAGGGTGATGGACTTATGATATCACTACTGTATGTAGATGATCTATTCTTAACAGGAGAATATAATCCCATCAATGAATGTAAGAAGAATCTCACTGCAAAATTTGAGATGAAATATATTGGAATGATGCACTATTTTCTAGGTTTTGAAGTTTGGTAGTCTCCCGACGATATTTTCCTAAACCAAGGAAAATTTGAAGTATAAATCCTAAAGAGATTTGGGATGATAGATTGTAAGTCTATGACTACTCTGATGACAACAAATTTGAAACTATTGAATGGTCACACTTCAAAATCAATAGATGCCACCTTATATAGATAGATTATTGGTTCTCTAATGTACTTAACCAATACAATACCATATATATGTTTTTTTGTAAACACTCTAAGACACTATCTGGTGAACCCCAAACATATTCACTTAGTAGGAGGAAAACATGTGATGAGGTATCTAAAGGGGACTTTCAACTATGGTCTCATATATGCATCAAATGGAGAGATTAGACTACATGTATTTACAGATTCATATGGGGAAATAAGTGTTGAATATAGAAATATAACTTCGGGATGTTGTTTTAGTATGGGACCATGCATGATCTCATGGTTTAGTAGAAATAAGTCTAGTATTTCACTTAGCATGAAATAGGTTGAATACATTGGATAATGTTCATCTTGTAGTGAAGCAGTATCGATTCACAAGATGTTGACAAGATTATTTGATGCATAGATAGATGTTACTGATATCCTTTGTGATAATCAGTGTTGTATTAAGTTTATAGAAAAGATGGTGTTTCATGACAAGTCAAAACATATCAAAGTTATATATCATTACATCCAAGATATGGTACAAAAGGGAGTTGTAAAGCTCAAGTATGTTCCTACAGAGGAACACATGGCATATGTGTTGACTAAGCCTATGTCTTGTGTAAAGTTTGAATACTTTTGAGACAAGCTTGGCATAATCTGAAAGGACCTCCCTCGAAAGAGGGAGTGAAGGAAGATGGTAGAAGGATGCAATGGTGGTAGCTCAACCTAGAGTAGGGTAAGTGTGTCTAGGATTGTTGACCTGAAACGGTTAGTAGGTCAAACGAGGCCTGTTGATCCAAGGAGGATTAGTATGTCTGACTAGGATTTATTATCCCAAGTGGGTTACTAAGTTAGAACAAGTATTTTTGGTACCCAAGAAGATCCATTTGTTTGACTATGCATGTTGACTTGAAAGGGTTAGTAAGTTAAAAAAAAAATCTGGATGGATCTACCAGAGAACTCACCAAGATATTGCTCCAATATAGTTATAGGGTAAGATGTATTTTTAGTATTCCTATACTGATGTAGCAGGTTCAGTATTTTCATATTGATGTTGTTGAGATGATTGTTGAGATAGTTTCAGTATTCCTATACTGATGTAGCAGGTTCAGTATTTTCATAGTGATCTTGATGAGACAATTGTTGAGATGATTAATGAGATAGATTTAGTATTTATACACTAATAAAGTTGATGTCTTCTCAACATTTTTATTTAAATGATGATGATGTTCCAACATATTTATGCTGGTGATGCAAATGATAATCTAGAATCTATTGATGACATTGTTTTAGCACTAACATGTTAATGATGTTGTTGTTTTTGTTTCAGTATTTACATAATGATGTCACATATTATGTTTCAGTATTTACATACTAATTTTGTAGACGATGTTTCATTATTTACATAACGACATTGCAGAAGATGCTCCGGTATTCACATACTGATTTGGCAAAAGATGATTCAGTATTCACATACTGATGTTGCAAAAGATGATCCATTATATGTAGAAGATGATTCAGTATCCACATAATGATGTGACATAAGATGATTCGGTACAAATAAAAGATGATTTTGTATTTACATACTGAGGTTGCAAAATATGATCCAGTTGAGATCAATGATGAAGATATATGATGGTGTTCCAAAATTTCCTATGACATATAGAGACTCACCAATAAGATGTACACTTGTGGTAGTACTTGCTACCTTGGTTGAATACCTTCCTAGTTAAGATGAACCATTAAAGTATTGTAACTTCAGAATATATTCTAGATGTATTGATTGTATTCCTCCATCAGGAGATGAGTTTGGTCATTTAAGAGTCATTGAAAGAATTAGTGTAAAACTTCAAATGTAATTCAGGTCAATAGTACCCAAGTGTCATTATAATAAATATTATTTTTGGTGTCTTGCTAGACAAGTTGTCCTTGTCAATTAGACAAGTTGACCCTATTAGGTACTAGGTCAATTCAAGTGACAAATATAAGTATGGAGTAACTCCCATTTATTTGTACACACTCACTCAAGCAAGTTTGCAAGAGAGATAAGAACAAGTGCGCCAGAAAGAAGAGAGAAGCAGTTGTCTTGGTTTCACACTGCTCTGGTTGAGTTCTATACTGAGAAATGTCTGTGGGGTTTTCTCACTTGTGGTTTGCCAGTGGAAAATATTTGTGTTCTTTGTGTTACTGTGTTTTTTGTTCTTTCAATGATCCTACTAGTGAAAATCGTTTTAAGATATCCTCTAAACAAAGCAGAAAAACTTAACAAAAGTAAGACACTCTTGACTTGAAGGATCTTACATCATCCTATAAGTAGCCACTTTGATTTCCCCTATGGACTAAGTGCTTCAAAACTCCACCTTGAAAGAGTAGACATTACTAGATTCGCTTACCTTACTATCCTCCATAATTATTTCTTGAATCAATATCACATCTATGTTACTTGTTAGTTACTACCATTATCTTTAAAGAGTTTAAAGTGGATACACTCCTTAAGCCTCTTATGATATGCAAGAGCACAATCATTTTTTACCCTTGGAGCGGCCTTTTCCTACATGAAAGGCCTTGTGAACAGGAAATTTTTTTCTTAATGAATATATGCATATGTTATATAGTCATTATATATGTTAATATATTATATAGTAAAAATAAATATATTATATAATAATATTAAATAATTATTAATATATTATATATCTTAATATGGTTATTAAATATAGATAAGATATTAATATATATTTATATATAATAATATAGTAAATATCTTATGTAATGTTTAATAAAATCATGCATAAGACCACTCTAGGATCCGAGGAAAAATCCTTTAGTCGAAGCGAGATGCAAGCCACTTGTTTCTAGGTTAATACATAATACATATTTGGTATTGAGATAAGGTTGAAGGAACATATGGTGGCTTCTCCTTCTTTCCTCAATTCTTCATATTTATTGAATACACCAATAGTAGTGGAGCCCTTCTGGTAGCATATGAATAAATTGTTGGGGTTTATGTCAAGCGAGATTATCTTCAAGGATATCATTGACTTGAAACACCACAAGGATTTGTCCCTTTTTGAATTGGAGATTATGATTTGAGGCATGTATCTTTGGAGGAGGTCATGACTCGATCCATCTAACGTTTTTCTAGATCTTCTTGTGCTTTTTCTTAGGTTAATTTTTAGTGCTTCTTCAAGCAATTATTGGGAAAATGGAGTCAAAAGATTCTTTTAACAAGATAAATGAAATTGGATTTCAACTGAAGGAAGGATAAGCTTCTTGATTCATCATGCTAGCACATTTTCTTGTTGAAATTAACAGGGTTATATAGCATTCCCGGATTATATCACTATGGGATTCTCTCACTTGTGAAATTACTATGGACTAATATCGCTCATTATGATGGTCGAGGACTAAATATCACCTTTGAGATTGAGGATGAGGTGGTTCCTTGCAATTTTTTGCTCTTATTTTTTTCTACTAACACTAGTAAAACCCATTATCTCTATATACATCACCATGGTTTATCAAAATGACCATGAAACGACATTCAAATGGATTGATATCGATAAATAGAAAAGTGACTAAAAAATGCAAATATTCCCATGCTTACAAGTGTATGTTTCTAAAATAGGGATTTAACTTTCTTATAGAAATAATGATCAAAGTGACTATGCCTTATTTCTTAGTTTGTAATGGAAATTCAAAGATTGATAGACGAGAAGTTGAACTTCAGTTAATTGGATAGTGAGTTATTTCTAGGACTATCCATTATTTAGTCAATAAAACTTGAATCCCATGAGATGGGAGTGATCAAGATCTAGTAAACCTTAACAGTATTTTTTATTGATGCATATCAATTTTGGAAGCAAGCATATGGGGTAGCATTATTCCCTATTTTCTTTATAAATGTCACTATGGTTATAACAATGATCATGGTAGGTATCATAGATCTTTGTCAATGATGACATTTGGGAGGGTTTTTGCTGCTTCAAATTGGTTGAAAACAGTAGGATTGAAAGGTGAGCTTGTCATTAAAGGATTACCTCCGAGTATTTGAATATCATTTCCTGGTTAGGGATTTTGTTTTTACCCAATTGATTTATAGCCAGATGCAATGCTAACGAGTACGATGGAAAGATGGAGCAGCTTTTCTAATAAATATTTTCACCATTCTGGTGTGTTTTTAACCCATTAAATAAGTATGGTATTGGTCTATAAATATGGATGTGTAATAAATATTTACGTATTGAAAGAAAACTTTAAACCTCATGGAAATCCTTACTCCCTAAGAATGGTTTCGTTAGACTTGTAGAAATGTTGTCTGTTATTAGATTGCTTCCGATAATGTTACCTGTATCCTTAGAGGTGGGGTATCTCAACGCATTAATGGTTGTCCATTTTTCAATGGATTTCTAGTTCTTTTATCTCTCAAGTCTAGATTTTCAATGATAATATTTGTAATATTTAAGTGTAAAATAGGATATAATAAAAGATTAAGCCATCAAAATTGGCATTTATTGTAAAACATCCAAATGATATTTGGTAGGATTGAAGTAGGATACTCGGCACTAGAAATTTAGATGTAGGAAATTTTGAGTAGATTTTCCAGTTCTTGTTGAGTATTGTGTTGAGGGTTCATCAGGTTTTTTCTCTCTTATAAACATTCGATCTTTTTTCTAACCATTCCAAGAGATTGAGAAAAACTAGATAAAAAAGAGTATCTTAAGCATGCATGTGAGCCAACTTTAATATCCTCCAAGATCCAATTCCTTTCTTCAAGATGCAAGTTATAGACCTGCTTTTGGAATTCAAACTACACAAACTACCTTCACTTCTAATGAATTTTAACTGTAAAATTCCACACATGGGTCATTCATTTCTCCTCCAATATTCCTTTAAATTCTTGCATCCTTGAATGTGTTTGTTTTATCTGATTCAAAACTTGTCAAAGCTATGTGGTCCAAGTTATAATGTGCCTCTTTTCATGGAATGAACCCTTTGGGTTAGAACTCAAGAACCAAAAACAAAATTCATGAAGGAGTAGGATGTGAGTCCTAAGCTCATCAAGAATTGAAGAAGTTGAGTTGAACATTTGACCGATTCTGAACTAAGTTATGACAACAAGGTAAGAAAATCTTGTCATCTTTAGGTTATGATGACATGACTAATTATGAGGAAAACACAAGGTTAGAAAACTATTCATCATCTTTTTGCAAATGAGATTTCTTGAAGGTCCAGGATTTTGTGCGATGTGTCGGAAGGCTGAGGAAACTATTCATCATCTTTTTGTTCAGTGTAGTTATTCTCAATCTATATGGACTGAAGTGGGTAAACATATGGGTTTCATCGGGGGGTGGCAGGGCGATTCTGCTCTCCAAGATTTTCAAAGATGGTGATCGGGCCAAAACTCGCTGCGAGTGGTTCCTTGTATTTTCGCTTGGGGGATTTGGATAACACGAAACATGATTATTTTTTAGGACTATCGAATACCGATGGAGTCTGTTGTGGCACAAATTGTTGTAATTATTCAACATTTCAGGGAACCTAAGAAGCCTCTCAAGCATAGGACTGTGCAAGAGGAACTGATTGACAAAGCTCTCCCTTGGGGATACTTTGATGGAGCTTCTCAAGATCGGCAATTGAGATGTGGTGGGGGTGGTGTTCTTTACAAATCTGAGACACATTTTTTCTATTTCTCGGCTGGTTTAGGGAGGGGATCAAACAACTATGCTGAATTAATGACACTCAGGCTTCTGCTTTTATTTGCTTTGGAACAGGGTTGTTTGTCTTTACAGGTTTTTGGTGACTCTATGCTAGTTATTGAATGGGAAAAAGAGACTATATAGTGCCATGTGATGATACGTTTACCTATTCTGGAGGAGGTGCTCCGCATTAAACAAAAGTTTAATCATATTTCTTTTACTCATGTCTATAGGGAACAGAATGGGGTGGCTGATCAATTATCCAAGGAAGAGACACAGTGGCATTTAGACTTTGGCATCTGGAGGATAACTGTTCACTCTCACGAGGGTTCATACAGCTATTATCATCGGCCGTTTCATGAAACTGTTATGGAACAACATTGAGCTTTGGCTCAGATTTTGTGTCCTATCATCTACTCTGTTTTGGGATTGATTTCTATGTATCGAGCTGATTTGTATATATATATTACAGTCTGGTGATAATCCGTGACAGCAAATACTTTCCAGATTTTGTGACCTGTCATTTTGGTATCGAGCTGATATGCTTATATATATGACAAGATGGGACAATTTTTATATGTTTTTGTTAATCTGAGATAGCAAATTTATGAATTGATATTCATTTTTGCTGGTTTGAATCTAGCGGATAGTTTACTGGATGGGACAGTTTCATTGGTCGTTTTAAGTTTTGGAACAGCATTGAGCTTTGGTTCAGTTCTGATTGGGGATTGATAGTATCGATGTGAATCTGTGACAGCAAATGGATACTTTCCAGATTTTGTGACCTGTCATTTTGGGTTTGATATTCATATGTATCGAGCTTATATATATGCCAGGCTGATTTTTTATTTTGTTAATCTGAGACAACAAATTTATGAATGATATTCATATTTGTTGTGTTGTTTCTAGCTGATATCTTACAGGCTGGGAATAATTTTTTGTTATGATAATATGAGATAGATCATATATGACAATGTAGGGATCCTTAGTGATCCTATTACATGTACAAATGTAATTTTGTTCTACTTTGAAATAAAATTATGAATTTTTTCCGAGGAAAAAAAAAACATAATAATAAATCTAAATTTGAAATTTTGATCTAACTTGTTATATTTTTTCATTTAAAAAACTAAATTACCATATCAAATTTAAAAAAGATGAGTAAAAATTAAGTCATCAAAATTAAAAAAATAATCTTGCTAATGATTAAAATTAAAAAGTTATATTACTAATTACTAAAAATTAAAAAAGTTATGTTGATAATTGCTAATGTGACTAACTAACTAATGTGACTAACTAAGTATTGTGACAGTGTAGAGGAAGCTACGAGGAACAACCGCTCTTCAGCAGACAAGTAAATGCGATTTTATTGAACATCACATTGAAAGGCAGTCATATTCTCGTGGAATTAACAAGAGCAGTCAAGACCTCTAAATTGCATGGAATTTCGCATGGCATCTATAATTTGTAATATTATCAAATTTGCAAAAGACACTATACTGGTTATCAACCCAACAAATCACAGCAAATTAGATTGGTTATCTGTATTGAGTATATTTTCCAATTTTAGAAAGCACACATTTTAGTTTTTTCAATTTTAGTTTTTTCAATTTTACCTTTATTTTACCCAGCAAAGCAAATCAGATTGGTTATCCATATTAAATATATTTTCCAATTTTAGAATGCAGACTTCTTAGCTTTTTTCCAATTTTAGAATCTTAGCTTTTTTTTTTTAATTTTAAGAATATTAAACTTTTTCAACTTTAAAATGTTAGCTTTTTAATTTTTTTCTTTTTCAAATCGAAAAATCTTAGGTTTTCAACATGTGACAAAATAAACTCAACCGTTAAAATGCTCCTTCATGTTATTGGCATGGCAATCGAAACACATTTCTAAACTCAAGAGGTGCCAATGGGTCGGAGATAAATTTAAATTTGTTTTATTATTATGAAGTGGGAAACCTGACTGTCGATGTGAAGTTTGGTTATGACAGAATGCTCCAGAGACTTGCTTCACGATGATGAAAAGTGGCCAAGGGTTTGAACATTTCTCAAAGTTGAATGCCCAAGAAAATTCCTTCCAGATTTTTTGGGTGGGAGGTCATAAAATGGTAAGAGAGTTGAGTGTACCATTTAATTCAATCGATTTATGGAGCATGATTTGTTCTTGGAATTGGATTTTTCTGATGTTTCAGGATTTATGGAGCATGAAGTTTCAAGCATGTTTCAGGATTTATGGAGAATGAGATTGGCCATGACCCTCAAGTAGCAGCAATAAAAGGAACAAAACCCTTCAAAGTCCTCCACTCGAATTCAATCTCGAGCCAATTCTCTGGAAAAGTGAAGGCATTCTTCAATCCCTGCAAGCTCTTCTTCTTCATGACATGGATATCGTGAGTCGAATCCTTCTCGGGAGCGACTATCCATAGAGAACGTCTTCAAATATTGGACTCTCATGTTCCTCGTCTCTTGCACCATGGACTCCGATGCAGGAAAAGAGATTCTACAGCTTTTTAGAATCCCTTTTAGAATCCAATAGTTTCTGTGGCACCCGATCTATGCTACCTCTTCAAGAAAACCCCAGCGAAGGAATGGCTGAGAAAGACTGAAAGCCGCGATCAATCTCAGGGAAGTGCCATTCTCCCTTAACTTGTCCAACATCCTCTACCTGGAGTGTACATCGATGCAGAAATGATAGTTCTCCAAATATTTGGAAAATGCCATGGGAGCACAGAACGTAGATCCCAGAACTAGGCGGTGGGATCGGTTGAATAAAAGGCAACAGATATACTTAGATGTGGCAGATTTCGCCAGATTACCAAGTCATTGGAGTAGATTCCTGATATTCTATTTTGAATAGGCTTGTATAGAAGCTGTGTCTCACTCATGCCAACTGAATGTGCTTCATAGCATGTTCACCGATGAGGAGATGAAGAGGCTCGGGTGCCGAGATATCATGATCAAGGTATGGCTTCTCTCTGAAGATCAAATTGGGTGTACAAGAAAAGGCATATCAAGAATGCATTAGATTTAGATTTGAAATATTAGGTCGACTTAGATTTCGAGTTCAGTGCATGCTTTTCAGAGCTTGATGGGGTTGATTCTCCCATTGAAGCTCTCCACCTATCTCCACCATGTCGTCGACCGACAAGCTTTTCTGCAATGGGTGGATTCTCCCCTATAATATCTCCACCTATCTCCAGAAAAGCCTTGTTGTTGAGGTCATTGATTGACTTTTAAGAAGATGAAAATAACAAAGTCGGATTTAGTTCAGTATCCCCCAAGGCTATTGGCAAGAGGGACCGAGACCATCTGTGTCGAGACAAATCTAAACATCATATAACCAGATCATTGTAAGTGACATGTAGTGTGTGTTCTTCATTGAAATTTAATGGAAGTTAGACAAGGAATATCCTGTCTCTCATTTTCATGTTTTTTTTCATGGAAGTTAGACAAGGAATATTCTGTCTCTCATTTTCATATTTTTTTTCATGGATTGCATGTTTTTCATTATTTAAAATATTCTTTACTCAATGTCTTTCAGAATTTGGCTCCACTAGGGTTTAGAGTCTCCAACCAGAATAGTATCCATTAGCATCTACGATGCTCCAATCAGTAATAATCGACAATCGGTTAGCATCTACGATGCTCCAATCAGAAATCGACTATTTTGTTTTCTTTCGGTTAATCAAGTAGGATAGGCCGGTTTAAAGGAATATTCTATTATTTTGTTTTCTTGAGCTGCATAGAATTAGGGTTTAGGGTGCTTTTGTTCCAATCATTGAATGAATGGGAAATGTGTGGGCACAACAGGCTTGCTAATATGTACCTCAGCAGTTAGCGATGCCCGGAAGTGTATTTATGAATTTTATTATAGCTATATAAACCGATATCATTTTGAATTAAAATATTATAAATCAAACTATGGATACTCTCATTCATAATGTTTTTCAGCTGATCTGGATCTGAAACCCGAAGCAAAGGGTTTTCATACAATTAAATGCACATTTGGAAAAGTTTGCTTATTTTTCTTTCACGCAGCTTTCTAGGCACTAATAAGCTCTGCATATATTAAGTTATTTGTTTCACAATAAAGAATAGACTTCACATGTAGTGACAAAACTTGTGTAGAACTTTAAGTTGTCAAAGCCAATAGACACGAGCTCCTCCAACGAGAAAATAATCCCAGGCCCTCCCAGACTGGAACCAGAGAAATTTCAATGATAAAAGGCTTCAAAGAAGATCAACCTACAATTTTTTCAAAATCAATCTTGGAGCCAAAAAAGAATCCTTCGTCATCCTCAAATCCCATCCCAATTTTTCTAATGAAGAAGATTCTAATGAGCATACTTCTTTTTCTTTTTTGAGATCATTAAAAAATGAAGAAGGTACTAATAAATAAATAAATAAATAGGGGGTGGGGATCCATTGTCTATTTTCAAGAAGAAGAGCGAACACATTCCATTATGTATCCCTCGAACATGTCACCTATTTGCAACACAATACCATCTTATAGTCGGGTTTATATCTTTCTTTAAGGACCTAACCATCATCATGAGTCATTGTAATTCTCTGATTGGTTACTCTTCTAGTCAAGATGGAGGATAATTCGATGCATATTATTATCTATATTGTGTTCTTGAGTCTACACTTTTGATTCATTATTGTGTTGTTCTATATGTTCAAGAGAAGTCTCAACCTGATTCAACCATTGTTTAGTCCCATTGACCTTGTGTGTTGGACATCCCCATGTAAGTTGTGCTTTGTACTTATATATCCTCACCTTTACTCTTGGTACATGTGTCATGTCGATTGATGAGGGATACATTAATGGCCTCCTTTGATGGATTCCTTCCTCTTGATGTAAACTACTCATCTAGGAAGTGTATTTACACATCAATTAGTACCTTGGAGCTTGTAGTCCTTAGTAGCAGGTATCCTCACATTTTACAATGGGTTTACCATATTGAATCTTGATTAAATGATCTATGAGTGTTCAACATAAACTCCTCTATTCACACTCACTATATTATACGAGGTATCTTGGGTCCCATTATCATCGTCGAAGGGTTCCCTCGTGTTTGTTAATGATCTAATCATCAACGGGTAGTTAAAGAGTTTCTCACATGCTTGACATCAACACATCTATTGACATGTTGTATAATCATACCATTAGGGTTTAAACAAATACCCTAGGTTTGGAGTGGCATTACTAATTTATGCTACAACCCCCACGTTGTGATGGAGTATGTTTCTAGGTACTATAGAGACAGTTAATTATGTCTTCCTAATATACACTATGATATATATCCACATTATATTTTCTCATGGCTATGACATTTTTATGGTGTGGATACTACATGTACTTGTTTGTGGCCATAGTTTAGCATCTTATTACATGGATTGGAGGCCATGCTTTGTATTCTTTTTATTGAACATGGGTATACCTACCATAGGGATGATATCTACATACTTAGTTGATGATTGATTGCATGTACTCACTGGATCCTTGACTACCAATTCCTTGCCTTACATTTTTATTGTAAATCATTTCAACCATCAATTTATCTTATGACCTCACACTTTATGGGGCTGCGGGGCATCTATTGTACCCATATTTTACACCTTATGGATCCCTTATATACTTCACATAGATGTCCAACTAAAACATTGAATTTGACCATTTTCTACCTCATTTTTTCCACCATCACTCCTTGTCTCCTATATTGGGAGTGATGTCCCTTGACCATCGATCTTTGCATTCCTAGAAGGGGTGATGCCATGACATCTTGCACTATAGTTTGGGATTAATGGTATTCCTTCACATAAAGTTTGAGTGGAGTTCTAGAGGATTTCTATCATTACTAGATTCCAACACATCATGGACTTGGAAAATCACAACACAACTTGATTCTACTTGTCCCTATAAGTCTACGTTCACCTTCCCATCTTCACAATCCATCTTTATATTGAGTCCATTCCATTAGAGAATGGGATATTATTGGAAAATATTGCTTTGTTATTGGATTCCACCATGCATCCTAAAACGACCATTTTGATAAGCCTTTTGTGCATGAGTCAAGGAAGGTTTGGAAGCAAGGAGCTTGGAAGAGGATTGCATCATGATTCAAGCTATTATGTGATATACTTCTTCATGTGTGTGTGTGATTTTTCTCCCCCCCCGACATCATATTATTTTCATGAATGTATGATTTGGATCTATTGGATGCATGTGATGTTGGTGGTGGATATTATCTCCCCTTGATTCAATTAAATTAGATCTATATTAGTTCTAGCATAGATCTAGGATTTTATTTTAATTAAATGCATATATTATACATGTTTATAGAAAGGTTTAAGGAAAATTTTCACTTTTTTATATGTGTGTAGGTTGATAAGAAATTGGGACATGGAGAAAATTCAACCAGAATCCATCATCAAGGTAAATCATCTATGATAATATGACTTATTCCTTCTTACTTCTTTTTCTTATGTTTTGTATGTTATTGTTTTGGATCTAGAGAGAAAAACATAGTGGTATACCATCCATGTCTATCTTGGATCAAGGGAAAGAAATTATACAAGGGATTTATCACCTATCCATAGGAGGGAAACATCCATAACACTTGGGTAATCTATAGAGTTGGTCTCCCAAAGTGACAATGGAACTACGGGGCATGTAATCTTAAACTTATTCTTCTACTTGATTTTTTTCTTGATTTTGAAAGCATATCACTATGTGGCTCCCAGCGAGGATATTTCTAGGAAATCCATCTCTGTTTGGATCTACCTATGTATCCAAATGCGGTACTTTATGATCAATTTCTATTGATAGTCTCTAAAACCTATCTTTGAGTGCAAAGTATGGAATATATTGGTAAAATCTGGCACTGTCTGGTCTCTCTCCTAACGCAAAGTTGTCCATATCGTATATGATTCATCATAGTTTTTGATGGGGTAGAAATCCTCCTTGAGGGCATTGAAAAAGTATGCCCAAGTGATTTATATACCATATTGATGTAGAATCATCACTAGCATGCCTCTTATAGTAAGTATCACACCAATATTTGGCATGCGGGAGGGAAGTAAGGAGTGTGAAGGCGATCTTTATGTTTTTGGAAATTTTTTGAACAGTGTAATAAAACTCTAATAGATTTAAACATTTGTCCATACAATGATTTCTTTAACCTGCATACAAGATATGTATTAGACAAAAAACCTTAATGTTTTTTCATATAAATATCTTCTTTCATATCTCCATGTAGAAAGGCACTCTTCACATACATGTGATGCACCTCCCATTTCCTTGAAGCTTCAATGGCCAAAACTAGCCTTATGGAGTTCATATTTTCCATTGGTGCAAAGGTTTCATTGTATTCAATACAGTGAACTTGTGATTAGCCCTTAGCTACCAATATTTCCTTATATTTCAAAGGTGAACCATCATCAGAAAATTTATTTTTATAAACCCACTTACACTTGACTAGCTTTCTCCTTGGGGGGAGATTGACTAGTTCCCATGTGTCATTCTTTTGGAGCGAGTTGCATTTCTTATTCATGGATTTTTTCCATATTGGATATTCTAATTCATATTCATATGTCTGAGGGTCTGATTCAACCATTAGATATCAATTCTCATCAGGGAATGGATCTTTCACAAAAAGGGCTCTCTCAGATTGAGATCTAGTCCTCCTAAGATCACTAGGATTCCCAGATAGTTCCCCAGTTACTTGAAAGGTCCTTGCTGACAATTTTGGTCTTGTAGGACTATTAGGATATGCAATTAAATCATCATTATTAGACATATCAAAATCATAAAACTCATTAGTCTCTTAAATTACATTCACTAGTGGTGGTGATGAAGAAGACTCTCCAATTTTTGTTGCTAGCATAGGCTCTTCTTCAAATTGAACACTCCTTTCGATGACGGATTTTTGAGTGTTCATGTTGATAAGATTATACCCTTTGGAATATTCAGAATACCCAACAAATAGGCACTCTTTACTTTTGGGTTCCAAATCCTTCCTCTTTTCAGTTGGAATTCTATCCCAAGCCCTTAAGCCAAAAATCCTGAAATGAGTCACATCTAGCTTGTGCTCACTCCATGATTCAAAAAGGAGTGATTCCATAAAGTTTCTTATGAGGCACCCTAGTTTGGATGCACAATTCAGAGCTTCAACCCAAAACTTTGGTGGCAAATTTTTTGACTCCATCATGCAAGTTGCCATCTCCTTGAGTGATCTATTCTTCCTCTCAACAACACCATTTTGCTGAGGTGTGTAGGGAATAGAATGTTGCATCTAGATAGATGCATCTTCACAATAATGGATGAAATCAGACTTGACATACTATCCACCATTATCATATATGAGGATCTTGAGTTCCTCCCAAACTGGCTCTAAACCAAGGATCAAAAAACCTTGAAGAGGTCAAAAAATTCAGATTTGTGCTTCAGGAAGTAAACCCAATAGTACCTGGAAAATTAATCTATGAATGTTAGGACATATTTGTCTTGACTCATAGACATATGAGGGAATGGTCTAGAAATGTTACTATAGAATAAATCAAGGGGTGCAGAGGTTCTCTCATGACTGACTTACTCTCATACTTATGCTCTGGGTGTTTTCCTAGGATGCAACCTTGGCACACTCCTTTGGAAAAATTGATATTTGGTAACCCTATGACCATGTCTTTGTCACAAAAATATGAAAGGTATTTGTAATTTATATGGCCAAATATCTCATTCCAAAGCTTTATTGCTTCATTAACATGAGTGAGAAGAGAAGAGGGGTTAGAGAAAGGTAGAAAATGGGAAAACTTGTACACTTTCGAACTATGATCCAAAACACCTTTAGCTATGACTCTACCATTCGAAATATCTGAGATTTCAACTTCATTGGGAGAGAATAAAACCTTCTTAGGAGATCCAGTGTGGGTCATATGATACACTGACAAGAGGTTAGCAGCAAGACCTGGGACATAGAAAACATCTTTGAAACCATGGTCAACATCAATCCTACCCTTCCCTTTACTACCAGTTACAGATTCATCTCCCAAAAAAATTTTGGACCTTCTGAATCATCAAGAGAGGATAAAGTCTCCCTTGTCGAAACCATGTGCCTTAAAGCTCCAAAATCAATGATGACGGTAGAGGATCTTGCAGTGCTGGAAACCAAGGCATGAACTCTCCCCTTGTCATATGAATTTGATCCTCCTTCCCTCTTCTTTACGCATTCAAGAAGGGAGATGTTTTTCTTCTCCAGGAGTTGATTCGGCATGTCAATTTTCTTCTTCATACAGAAGCTCTCATGATGATAGCCCTTACTACAGTATGTCTACTTGCTCATTTCACCTTTATTCTTCTTCTTCTGTAAGTTCTTGGATCCTGAAGACTCCTCTTGAGACTTGGACTTGTCTCTCTTTTGGTCAGGTGAATTATTTTAATTGGCTCTCTTCTTGCCTTTGAAATTTGTGTTAGAATATACAACAACCAGATCTTGGTATTTGGAAGGTTTGATGGTTCTGATCATAACCAATTTGTCTTGATTCTAAGTGAGGGATTCCATGAAGTCAACAAGTGAAGGAATCTTATAGGTTTGAGCAGTCAATTTGGTGGCATGGATGGTAGAAAAAACAATAGAGTAGCCAGGACCAATCTTTGAAATTATGGCCAATACTAGTTTCTCATCCTTCTTCTCGATTCCACACTATTTTAACTACATAACAAGGGACTTAAACTTGGAAAATTAGACTTGCAAAGATTTGAAGCTACTGGGACTCAATGAGATCAGCTCATGCTTGAGTTGATGTCCCCTTATGTACCCTCATTTAATCTGTCTTTCCAAATAGGTCTCAAGCTTCTCCCAAAATTCATTTGTTGATGTCAATACATCAAGATGGAAAAGGAGGTCTCTTGAAATGTTGAGACACAAGAGACCATAGGCCTCATCCCTCCTATTGTTCCATTTAATTTTCTTTGTTATTGCATTGGGATCAACATCAGTTTCCATGGTCACTCTGTAGAAGCATTTACTCCTCAAAAAAATCTCCATCGCATCCTTCCATTCAAAAAATTTGAATGGAGTCAAGATGATCTTATGAGATTGATCCATATCTCAGCAACTGCACCCTTGAACAAGCAGAATGCGCTCCCAGTAGGTGATGTTGAACCTGAAATAGAAATTTGGAAGGAGAATAATCAAACTACCGAGGCTCGAATACCATGTAGAAATTAATCCCAAGATGTAGAACAATTACACTCGCAAAATTACTAGTCAAACATGCAATAAATCACAAAAAGGGGACTGAATATGGAGCATAACACAACCTTCTATTGAATAAGTGTACATCAACTAACCTCATGAATTTATAGGATTTCCAAATATATAATTACATCATATATTCAAAATGATAAGGATTCTATCCGAATTGGACAAAAACTAGGCTTTACTAAAATAGTCAAAATCCCCCATAGGTGCATAAATCACTTTCCTAATCTGTCAATATGATCACAAATTGGTTGAGTGAGATGTGTCAGCTGATAAGTGACTGAAAGAGATCATATCCATGCTTTTGGAAGGAGAAAAATAAGGAGGATGATTTGGGCAAAAAACAAGGTAGTTACTCCAAGACTAGCTTTTCCTTTTTTCCTTAAAACTGTTGAAAAGAAAAGCAACTCATAAAAAGAAAAACTGCACTTTTACTATTATTGAATGACTATAGAGTTGTTAGAAAATTTTATAGGATCTTTGTAAAGCACTCCATTAGCCATTTTTAGCAATTGTTGACTTCTAGGTGCAAGTGGATGCCAACTAGCTAGTAAGGAATCTAGGAATAGGACAAAAATGACAAATTAATGTCTCCTAAGTGTAATTATGGGTTTGATTTATTATAACAACTACCCCTTGCGTATTTTATCTTGTACAAGTAAAAAGTTTGGTCGATATTTCTCTATGATCCTAAAGAGGACTAACCTCTTTATGGGGTTGCCCAAACTCATTGCATTCAATGTGAGAATTTTCATTTGGAAATCACTAATGAGGTTCATGATTCTCTAAGATACCAAACCAAATTTCTCTATTTTCCTTGAATTATTTATACTTCTGCCTTATTTTGAGAATGAAAAATGTGATTTCATGCCTACACTACCTTTTCCTACTTCTCGCGTATTATCAACTCCTTACCCCAAGGAACTAAAGATTCTTGAGAACCAATCGGCCCATTTGACCTAATACAATAGTTTTTTCCTATTAATTCCTTTGAAATAAAGGACTCCTTGACCTTAGAGGATGGTCCATCTTTAAAATCATACAACTAAGAGGTAGGGATTTTACCAATATGTGGCTGACCTACATCACTGAATCCACCTAAAGAGGGGCATATTATAGGAAAAACCTTATTTGGTTCAATTTCTAAATGCTCGAAGGATATGCCATCATTTGCATACAAACCTAACAAATAAATTCCCGCATTTTCTAATATGTTATTGGAAAATAAGCAAAATACAAAGACTTGCCTTGCTGAGGACATAATGCGAGGTTGATACCCTCAAATCTCCTTTATGAATACTTTGAATATAAAAGGATTTAGGAATCCCTTCGATTGGGAGAGAGGTATCCTCGTGTTGTCTCCTTGTGGAAAAAGTATTATACAAGACTTCTCGATTATTAAAAGAATCCTAAAACCTACTATCACCCCATATTTCTTCTGCAAAATGCCCTCACAGTCAAGTCATTTAGGATGTCCTTAGGACTAAATTTAGACAAGAATACAGAGTTTAAATATTTCTTTTATTTTGCAATCACAACCATTTCTAGGTGACTAATTAATGTTCTCCCTTCTTGTGCAATATAAGTGTCCAACGAATCATAGGTAGGATTGGTTGTATCCCTAGAAGCCAAAACATGGGCCTCCAAGACAACTCTACTCTCGTACAGAGAAACCACTTATAAAGTATCTTCATACTTTGACTCGGATCTATAACTTTAGTAATTATAATTCCTTTGGGAGTAACCACATTTATTGTTCCAAATTTTCTCCCTAAAAGACATCGAGTAGTTTTCCACAACATGTTTGAATAAATAACATTTCACCCAAGGAATGTTGCATTAATAAAGTATTTGTGTATATGTTTAGTCTCCCACTTCTATTTCAATATTTTTTGTTAACTCGTTAGAAACATAGATATTCACCAAAATATCAGCGACTGAATGGTGTGCACATTATTTACATGATGGATCTACCATCATATATTTTACCACTTTGCTATTTAAATCCCATAAAAATTATCATTCCATAGTTACAATGGAAGCCACGAAAGCTTAATCCATATTGGAACCTCCTTTATTACTTCTCACCAAGGATAAACGTAGGGATTCTAAAATTTTAAGTTGAGATTGCATGAACAAAAAAACTAATGTCCACTTAGAAATATCACTGCATCCTCTTCCAAAAAAACACTTTAAACTTATTGAACACTTCGTTAAAATAGAAAATATCATATGGTACCCCAAAAAATTTCCCAACTACCTTTTATCGACCATCAATGAAGAGTGGTTTTAGAGAGATGAACTACAAAAAAGTTCCTATTTAAGTCTTACAAATGAACTCAAATATTTTATTCACTCACAAATCATTCCCCGCAATCATCCTTAACCTCTCTTATTTTCTCCTATTAACTTTCTTCTTTCCCTTTGACCCCTTTAGTACTTCCTTATCACTCACCTTTCCTGGAATCACATCTCTATAGCCCATTAAAGAAACAAAATACAAATACTTCCCCATCTTATAGCTGGTCTCCCAAAAGTCCTCCTTGAAAATATGGATCTGAGAATACTCTCAAGGATGGCTCTGTTGAAACCTTTGATATCCTAATATTAAAATGATATCTTATTGTAACTCTAGGGTGATATAACAAGTCATTTAGAATAAATGTCAAGGGAAGAAAACACCATGTGCCATAACTCCCATCCTACTGCAAACTATTCACACCATAATAATTCACTTGAACACAATTAATCTCTTGTCTTTTCACTCCTTTGAAAGAAGTGTCTTTGAAAACCTAACCTATCACATTGCCTATAGTCACTTTTGATGGGAAAATCATAAGTTATGTGATCACTTGATGTAAACCCCCATGAACATTTATATTACAAATCCTAAGTAAATTTGTAGTCTCGACCACCTCTACATCTCTTTGGGGTTGTGAAAGTGGATATTCAAACATATCCTAACTCGCTAAAGGTTCTTTCCAAAAATCCAATAGTTCACCTATGACCTCAAAATGATCTAGATTTTCAATAAGAGATATAAGGTTTTTTAGACCCATGTCTCCATTCCATATCATATATACTTAATTTTATTTTCTTGCAATTATTAACAAGAATGAAGTGTCCCTTGGATGAAAAAACTATAGTTTTTGTTTAGCCCTGGAATGGACTGGTATTATTCCCTTCCATGACAAGAATCAATATATTAATCTTGTTCGTCATTTTAAATTATTTTGCACAAAAAACAAAATATTTCAAATTTGATTAAAGAGAGATTTTTTTTAAAGTTGTTTAAGCTTTTGTTAACGATCACAGATTCAAATTTCGAATTTGGTTAAAAATAGATTGTTTTTAAAGCTGTTCAAGCTTTTGTTCACGATTTTGTGAAGGTTTTTCTTTTTTAAACTACCCGTTGAAGCCAGTGTGAAAAGAAATGCATATATATTTGGAATTTTACTCAGCTTAATGTTTGTTCTCTTCCTCTGTCTAAGGTGTCCTCCTCTGTCTATGGTCTGGCCTGTGTTTGGGTGTGGTCTGAGTCATGTGTTGCCTGTGGTGTATGAGTCTGTGTGGTCTGAGTCATGTGTCTGTGTGGTTTGAGTCTGTCTGAGTCATGTCTGTTTGTGCCTGATTGATAGAGGAGGCTGGAGCCAAACATTTCCGCCATTGGAACTCGTGACTCAAAAACTGACAGAGGAGGAATGGGTGGGTTCACTTACAGAAGGAGCGGGAACGAACAATTCATGACGTGACAGACTGGGCATGCCTCAGGGAGATGGTCGCCCAATCAGGCGCTGAGGGCCAACCCCTAGAAACACTTTCTCCTCGGACTCAGACTGAAACCATTCAGAATGCCAAACTGTTAATCAATCACAGAGAGATACTCGAGGTAAACTATGCATTAAAATCAGAAAATTATTTCCCATCCATTTACCATTTGGAAATGGAAGCTTTGTTTTCAACATTAATAAATATTTGGGTATGACCATCTTGAACTGACAAGATAGGAATATTGATCAGGGTTGGATCTGCTCGCTGAAACATGCAAGTCACTGGAATATTTGGGTTGGATCTGCTCGTTGCTCGCTGAAACATGCAAGTCACTGGAAATGGACCAAAGCATCAAACAGTTTGTGATGTGTCATCTTAAAAATGTCGGATATGATGCGGCGATCTGTAGATCGTAGTCCAGGAATTTCCTCCCGGTTAGTTAGTGGGTCTCTTTGGCTTCCGATTTTTTATTTTGGAATGTTAATGTTTCATGAATTCTTGATTGTTTTTTTTTGTGTCATGAAGATTTCAGTGCAGATATCGGTGCAAAAAGAAATTCAGTATCAGATCATGGCCCTAAAAAACTGAACAGCCCCGTGAAGATATCCGTACAGCAGTGAGTTAATTCACTTCCTTGCAATTTTTCTTTCATTCACACAGGCTAATCTGTAAATTATGCAAGGTGACCTGCTGATATAAATTATTGCTATTTGTTTGTGCAGGAGAAAACCCAGGAAAAAGGGTCAGAAACTTAAACAGAACCGTGAGCAATATTCATCATCTGGAAGATGGCTGGAGCGAACCTAGGAAAAAGGGTCATAAACGAACAGAACCGTCAGCAATATCGATTATCTAGAAGATGGCTATTGCTGGGGCAAATATGGCCAAAAAGCAGGGAAGAATATGCCCTTTCCCAGGTTAATTTTCCAACTCAAACTTTTTACAGCAATATATTTTCCATAAATAACGTAAGTTCAAATCTCTGTTAGGAACTATGCTTCCATTTGTTTCACTACCTTACCTTCTACTTCATTACATACCCATTGATGGCGGTTGGGTTCGATCCTGAGCCGAGCATATCTAGTTTAGCGGTCTGTTGGGTACTGCTTTCTTTCTAGTCCATTACCCACAGATAGATTGATGCTTTATTTCTAGTCCATTACTCACAGATAGATTGATAGCCGACTAAGATTTCGAGTTCAGTGCACGCTTTTCAGAGCTTGATGGGGCTGATTCTCCCCTTTAAGCTCTCCACCTATCTCCAGAAAAGCCCTGTTGTTGTGGTCGTTGATTGACTTTTTAGAATATGAAAATAACAAAGTCGGATCTAGTTCTGTAGCCCAGAAGGCTGTTGGCGAGAGGGACCGAGACCATATGTGTCAGGACAAATCTAAACATCATAGAAATCATTGTAAGTGCCTTGTAGCGTGTGTTCTTCATCGAAATTTAATGGAAGTTAGACAAGGAATATCCTGTCTCTCATTTTCATGTTAGACGTTTTTTTTTTCATGGATTGCATGTTTTTTCCTCATTTAAAATCTTCTTCACTAGACGTCTACGATGCTCCAATCGGCAATAATTGGCAATCGGTTATTTTGTTTTCTTTCGGTTAATCAAGTAGAATAGGCCGGTTTAAAGGAATCTTCTGATATTTTGTTTTCTTGATCTGCATAGAATTAGGGTTTAGGGTGGTTTTGTTCTAATCATTGAATGAATGGGAAATGTGTGGGCACAACAGGTTCGCTGATACGTACCTCAGCAGTTAGGGATGCCCGTAAGTGTATTTATGAATGTTATTATAGCTATCTAAACCGATATAATTTTGAATTAAAATATTATAAATCAAACTATGGATACACTCAGTCATAATGCTTTTCAGCCGATCTGGATTTGAAACCCTAAGCAAAGGGTTTTCATACAATTTGGAAAAGTTTGCTTATTTTGCTTTCACGCAGCTTTCTAGGCACTAATAAGCTCTGCATAGATTAAGTTATTTGTTTCACAGTAAAGCATAGACTTCACCTGTAGTGACAAAACTTGTGGAACAATAGACGACACAACACTTAAACACGCTTGCTTTGTCAATAATATCTGGTGGATCGATGCTCCAACCGAAACGGATTGTAATGGTTTAGAATTTCATGAAACATTTCGTATATCTACATATGCAATTGAAAATATATTTTTTTTATGCACATCTACTTTGATTTACGAAATAGTAATCATAAACATATCAAAAGTATATACATATTTTACAAGTTATTTTATTTTATTATATTTTTAATATCATGGGCATCATTATCGTGATCAAAGAATTGCTTTCACCATCTGGTTATCCTCGAATATTATCCTGGAATATTGCCGACTTATTTGGCAATGTAATACAAGTTATCTGCATCTTTTAAATACTGAATTATTCTTCTGAATGCTCTACGTGTTATTAGCATATGTTAGATTTGCTTATCGATTTTTGATAGTTCAGATAATGAAATGAAAGTTGAATATTCTACGTGTTATTCGCATCTTTAAATTTTCATTTTCCCTTTCCGTACAGTCGAATCTCGGCTTCAACGTAAATTTTTAAATAGGTGTCAATGTTGTAGTAACGGTAACACATTTTGAATTCGATTATGACTGACTCGTTGCATAGTGTAAAGTCAAATTTGATTTTAAATTTCATAGTTGCATTTTGTACGTGATTAATCACACGCTGGATGACGATTACGACCATCAATCGTAAATAATAATGTAACATATTTTATTATTCTTATTAATTATAATAGAAAGTATAACCCACTTTTCCATTGGTTAATATTAATTAAATAGAAAATATAAATACTTTTTTTTAGTAGTCTTAAACTTTAAATATTATATCTAAAAGCTCTACCCAAACTGAGGATTCCTACATTACGTTTTTCTTTTGAATTGGTTGGAAAGGTTTGTTTATATATATTTTTCATGACATTATGATTTTGTGTTTCAGGACATTATGTTCCACAGCTTGCAGAGGTGATAATTGACCGCAACAACTATATAAACGAGGACAAGCTCATTAATATCAAAGGCTTCATGGTAAACATCTTAATTTCTTATTTTTTTTGCTTTGTGTGTTCTTTATGTTTTATATTTCATATAAGAAAATCGAGTTTGTTTTTATTCAAGTTTGATAAATTTCATAAAAATTATATCCGTTATTTTTCTTGGTGACTTGTTATTTTTCTTCATTTTAAGTATTAATTTAATATTTTTTAAGATACTAAAATAATTATTAAAAATATCAATAAAAAAATTATAAATGCATCTTAAGTATTACCTAGTACTTAAATGACTAATCTAACTTTGAGATTAATGGCCCTAATGAAAGAGTTGTTACACTTCTGTTAGAAGTTGTCCAATTGGACTTAGCGCAAATATATCTCCTCTTGGACCATTTTTTTCATTATTGACCATTCACTTGTTTGTCATCTCCTTAGATTGCGAATCTCGGGGTTTTTCCATTGACCCTTTGGTTTTCTATTAGCCTGGATGTTCTTATAAATTCCCCTCTCAAACTTATGCAGCCAAGTGAATCACAAAATAGTTTATGCAAAGCCACCAAATAGTTTTTCGTCGTCTTCTTCTGTATTATCCTGAACGCTAGTCGTCTTCTTCAGCGAGTGCCGGAGCTACCTCTAGACAGACAACTTTATGTTGAAATTTGGAAAATTTTCTTTTATTGCCTGCGTTTTATTTTTATCCGGCGATTTGATAACTCTTTTCTTTCTCTTCTACATGTTATGGCAGATACATCTTTTTCATAATAAACTGCTCTTCTCAATTCCATGGATTCAATGTAAGTGAAATATTCCTGTAGACCCCAAATTCGCTTCCCTTTCACTCGCTGGTAGACCCAGATCCAAATCCTTTGACTCAGTGTAGACCTCATAAGCCAGATGTTATGACGGTATTACAGGTCACTAACCCAATGTGACAGGTGTTATAACGGTATTACAGGTCACTAACCCCAATGTGACAGGTTCTAGGTTGGTAAACTAATTGTCAATTGGTTAATCTAGTGATTCTGAATTTTCCTTAATTTTTTATTTATAATTTAAAATTAACACTTCAATTTTATTTATTTTATAATTTTAAAATTTTTCACTTTTTTTATATTGGGTATCAATTAATTTTCGATTCTGTATTTTAGTGATTACGACTTTTTTATTTATAATTTTAAAATTTGCACTTATTTTTTTTATATTGGGTATCAATTAATTTTCAATTCTGTAGTTTAGTGATTATGATTGTTTTAATAACATCTTATGACTAAATTAAAAATAATTACTTAATTTTTATATTTTTTAAATGACTAAAATTTTATTTTTAGGTTAAAAACTATTATTTTATTTTTTATTTATTTAAAGCTTTAATTAATTTCAATTTCTATCAAGTGATTATGAATTTTTTTTAAATCACCTCTTTATTTTTTATATTCATGTAGAATTTGATGATATCTACATTTTTTAGAATCATATAAACCATTTTTTAGATCTGCATAAATTTGTTTAAAATTAATATTCATAATGAAGTTTAGTAAAATTGAAATTTGTTTATATATATATATATATATATATATATATATTCTATAATTTGATAGTATAAAAATTATTTTGTTGTTAATATTGAAATACTTTACTATTTTCTTAGATTATTATTTTTATTTTGTTTACTTTTAATGATAGTGAACTTTTTTTAAATTTTTTTCTAACTTGGCCTTGGGCTATACTATTAACTAAAGAAATTAGAAAATACATATCATTTAAATTTGATAGATAATTTTTAAGGTAAATGTCTTCTAGGGTGTGTTCTTCATCTAAATTTAATGTAGATTTATTGTTTGTGTAGAATTTGGTGAGATGTAAGTTTACTGTTTAGGTGTATAGAATGTGATGAGATGTAAGTTTATTGTTTATGTGTATAGAGTTTGATGAGATGTAATTTTTTTGGAATAATATAACAAATTTTTAAGTAATTAAGTTTAGTACAATTGAAATTGGTTTTATATATATTCCATGATGTATAAATATTATTTTGTTGTTGATATCCAAATAGTTTATTGTTGTTATCTCGTTTACTTTTAATGATAGTGAACTATTTTTTATTTTTTTTCCATGGTTGATATATCTTTCTCTTAGACATAAATTTAATTGGAATATTTAATTGAGAATAACATTGTAGAATATATTTGTATTTTATGGATATTAAATTGTATACATTTTCCTTATAATGTTTACATTAGTATGTTGGCCATAGGATTTCTACTCAAAGTCTTGTATAGAGTGTTTTCAAAGGACCATTTTGGGAAATTGCCTGGAAACAATTTTCTAACTCGGTATCTTGACACATGTGCCTTTTGTTGTAACTGGGAACTGGGATGCCGTTGCGCTAGTAATAGGTGGAGGGAGATAACTCCCAGAGAAGCCCTCCCAGTACGCCCCAAGATGGGTGGTCGACCATGTCTACACAAGGTTTTTAAAGTGGTCTAACGAGGGACCCCCCTTTGTTAATACTCTATGCATGCAACCTAGGAGCTAGTATCTCTTTCTTTAGTCATTATACCATATATGTATACCCTAGTATAACATGTATGCTTCTAACTCTGATCTACTTTAACCCCTATCACACCTAAACCCTCTATACCTTAGCTACTTTAGCTGCTATAGCATTCAACCCATACTAAACTTGAAACCACTAACCTTTAGAACATAGAAATTGTAAATCCTACTAATTTTAACTTTTCTTGAAAATTTAAACCTTATGTAAGTATTATGGACCTTAATATTAAACCTTAATACATCTAACACCTAAATCTTATAACCCCACCCCTAACCATTATAATTATTATGAACCGTAAGACCAAAACCCTGTAGTTCTTAACTATACACCCTCTATACAACTATACCCCCGTTATCTCTAACTATTGTACTGCTATTTAAACCCCTAACTCTGTAAATCTCTCTCTCTCTACTCATAATTTTCCCTCTCTCTATCTCTCTCCTTAACCCCCTTTGTAATCCCCTATCCTTTACCCCCCCCTCTCTATATATATACTCGTAATTTCCCTTCTCCCTCTCTCCCTAACCCCCCTCCTACTCCCCCTACCC